>CAUYQU010100187.1:2500-27706 GCA_963574635.1 Cheracebus regulus
TTGTTAACTGTGCTATAAGAACTTTGCACTTGACCTTCATAATGGTGAAATTATAATGTTTTGGGTATATTGTGTTAAATAAAATATATTATTAAAATTAATTTTGTCCTTTGAAAGTTTTTAATGTGTCTACTAGAAAATTTAAAATTAGGGCAGTGGCTCATATTTTATTTCTTTTGAACAGAGTTGTTCTAATCCATTTTTTTAAATGAGCTTGTGAAGGAAGCTACAGTTTTGCAATTAGTTGGTTATGTAAGCATCTTCTCAGAGAACTTTAGATAAAAGTGACACACTTATAAATATTTGTTCAATGCCTATTTTCCCCAGTGAGTACATGCTTGATGAGAACAGGTAATCTACTTACCTGATTGTGTTGGGTTTGAGAATATTCTCAACAATTACTTACTGAATTCAAATGGAAGTATTCTGGATACTAATTTGGCTATCCTAACCATTTATGTTAGGTTTTAAGGATGCTACTTCTGGTAATTTGAGTACTTTGGTCTTTCTGCCTCCAATTTCTCTGTATGTTACTCTTTTGTTTATACTACTAGCAGTTATTTCAAACCAGAGTCCCAATCATTTTACTCCGTTATTCAAAATTATTTTTTATGCCACCCCACTGTTTACAGAATAATCCCCAAACTCATAGCCTGCATTCAGGTTTTTCCATAATCCATGCCAAGCAACCCTGAGGACACTAGGTACTCTTCAGGCAAATATCTTAACATCCAGCCATAGGGTGATTAGCTATCTTCCACATCACTCCTACATTTTCAGGTTTCATAACTGTAATATTTTTTTCCTAGAATATTACTATATGCATAGCTCAACATAAATGTCATTTTGTTATTAGTCTATTTTATATACCCTAGATTAAAAGTTATCTTTCTCCTCTCTAGTCTCTTGCTACTTCATCCGTCCCTTCATGCTAGAGGTTTAAGAGAGCCTAATCACCCTTATTTATGCTCTTGTTCCAGTTCTGGAAATTGGAATAGACACAATAAGCCTAAAGGAATAATTAATAAATGAGGCTTAAAATCTCATAAATGACACGTCTTCCTGGATTGTTAAACATGGCTTACACCTAAGGGCTTCCCTATTCCTTCATCCCTTCCCAAATCTACAGCCCAAGTGGGAAAAGTTGTCTACTGAGAAGATGCTTATGTAGCCAACTAATTGCAAAACTGTAGCTTCCTTTACAAACTCATTAAAAAAAAAATACTTAGAGCAGCTCTATTCAAAAGAAATAAAATACAAGCCACTGCTTTAATTTTAAATTTTCTAGTGGCCACATAAAAAAAATTTCAAAGGACAAAATTAATTTTAATAATATATTTTATTTAACACAATATACCCAAAACATTATAATTTCAGCATGCAATCAGTACAAAAGTTATTGAGATATTGTTTATTCTTCTTTTGTCACAGTAAATCTGGTATATATGTCACACCTACAAGACACCTCAAATGCTCAATAGCCCACATATACCTACTGGCTACTCTATTAGCATAGCCTTAGAGAACTATGAAGACTACCATTGACTTTTTAAAAACACTTTATTTTGAACTAATTATAGACTCAGAAGATGAGAAAGGGGAGTAAGTCCCTGTATACCCTTCATTCTGCTTCCAATGATGCTGATATCTTACATGATGTAGTACAATAACAAAACCAGAAAATTTATTCTGGTCTGTCATTGCCTTGTTTAAAAGCCTTTTCCTTCCTATATACCTATACACCTAGACTTCTCTGAGATCACCAATTGAATAAGTTCTTTTTTCTCCTATGGAAAAGAAATGTGTAATAAGATAGAGAGATAGGCTAAAGCTATTTCATTCCAATTTGCTTTCTCTTAGAGTATATAGCAGATGTCACATTCCACTTATAAAATGAAGATCTTTTCCACCTACCCACTCCGGTATATTATACTCTGCCTTATTTTAGATAGTTTTGCTTTTGTTCATGTGGTAACAAGATCCTGGGATACGGAAAAACTCACTCTTTTCTACACCTCTCACACATACATTGTTTTGCACAGAGAAGATGTACAGTGAGTATTTATTGAGCTAGATTCTTGACATAATCCAACTGCTATGTGAAAGGCATTTGTTATTCACATTTTCAAGTTACTCAACTGTTGCATGCTTGAAAGCAAAATGACACAACCTTTGCATAAGTTTGATGGATTGCTTTTCTCAGGCATGAACGATTACACTTTGATTTACAGGGAACACATAAATTAGCCAGTAGGGAATATTTTATCTATCTAGAGATACAAAACTTTTTGCTTAACTTGGTTTTAATTAGAGTTAAGTCTTGGAATACTTGTCATCCATTTCATGGATAGTTTGTATTGACTTTAACATCTCTACACTTCAAAAAGAGAAAAAGCAGAGATGTAAAGATCTCCCAGGCAAACTAGTCTGCTAACAATCAGTGCATAGATATAAACCATTGCTTTTTCATCCCAATTCCTGCAGCCTAGATATGTTTAAACAACTCCAAAAGCCACACATAGATTAAAACCCAAATACCTCAGCTGTGTTATTAGCTGTATCTTTAGATTCTGCACAAGGCCTCAACTATAGGAGAGATAAAAAATGCATGTTGAATAAATGAATGAATAATGTTGTCATTTAGTGCTACCACTAAGTATGTGTAGGATCTAAGGATAGATTGTCTGAGCTGGAGGATATTGGTTATCCTATGGAAAGCTTCCAGAATAGACACTCATCAGAAAATGTCACCAATTGAGCAATAATACCCTCCAGCAGCCCTCCAGAGGCTGTGCAAAAAACCCTGAGCTATCTAGAGCTAATCATTATCTATTTCCTTCTTTTTATCCAGGAATATCTGTAAGTTAGAGCTTGAAGTTCTGATTATTACTGTGTTTCAGGAGTGCTCAAGGTCTACACAATACACATCAACATGTCTTTAGATTCTTGCTTATCATTTATCTAAACAGACCTCCCACCTGCCAGCTAGCACTTCCTTTATCCTTTAACAGTAACCAAGGATCATTGATTGTTCTCTTTCACTTATTTCCCTACATTCAATTTAATATCAAACCATTTTCATTCTGACTCTGAAACGTCCTTGGAATCTGTCTATTTCTCTTCCATGGGGCCACCACTCACCTGCAACTTAAAAAATTACAAGGGTTCCCACAGTGCCTCATATTTCCAATCCTTCAGCTGTCCATTTGAGGGGAGCAAATGTGACCATGTTACTTCTCTGTTTCAAACCCTTCAGTGTCTTCTCACCAGGAACTGAGCTACATCTTCAGTCTGTCTTCAAAAGCCTGGAATGGTCTGGATGCAGTCTGCCTCTCTAGGTTCATCTCTCTATGTCTGTTCATGTACTATATTCACACTGGACTTGCTTCAGATCTCCAAAAGTAACATGATTTTCCTTCTCATGTTCTTTGCACATGCTATTCTTATTGAATTATTATTTTTTTATTCAGGTTTCAGCTATTTAATAATTTATCAAAGCAATAAATGGTATGTTTTTTATCATTTTCAATGCCTATGTTTTTCTTTCTTTCAGAGACCACACTTTGCTTCATCCTAAAACTCTTCTGTCTTTATATAGTATTAATGATCATCACTTATATGTGCCATATGATGGGAAACATGGCACTGGAGGAAGCTGAAGGTATGGCATGGGGAGACACATTTCTCTAGTGTAACAAAATGATACTCAATAGGAAGTTAAATTCTGAGTTTTAATGTCATGGTCTACCCTTAGGTAGTTATATAAACTTCAGCCAGTTACTTCCTCCCTTTGGGTATTAATTTACCTTTGTGTCAACTGTAAAGTAGAAAAACTTTAAATGACCCCCCAGAGCTAATGTTCTGTCTCTAAGGGCTTCCCAAGATGAAAATATAATAGCTCATCCTTCTACTCAGAAAAATGCATGTGTGTGCGTGCATGAGACCAACAATTTTGCTTAGAATTTCAATTAAGGAAGCATTGCTTCAAATGAAACTTACAAGTATTTCTAAGAACACTTCTGGGAAAATTTTTGAAAGAGCTGAAGTTTGATTTTTATTTCATTTCACCCTTTGCTTTCTTTTTGCTCAGTCACTTACGGGTGCTTGGATCACTCTCCATTTTGATATAAAATTTCTCAAATATTTCTCAATTGCCAAAATATATTACTTATCCAGGAGACAGAAACATTCTAAAAGAAATTGGAAAGTCTAGCGATTATGTAATGATATTAATAACAGTTAATACATGGTGAACATTCAGTAAATGCCAAGCATTGTTGTAAGTTATTTACTTGAATTATTTACTTTAATTATCACATTTCTACTGTCTCATAGTATTTTTAAGATAGATTTTAGTATTATTCTAATTCTTAAGATGTCAAAATAAAAGCACAAAGAACTCATTTCCCCAAAAATATTATGTTTGGTTAAGTAGCAGAGTCACAAATCCAAGTATTCTGGTTCTGAGTTTTGTTTATAAAAGGCTTCACTAGCAAATCAAAGAAAATTAGTTAACACAGTGTTATACTCTTTTTTCCTGTAATATTAATTATATTTTAAAGCAAATATTATTGCTACTGGTAAGGTAAATGAGTACTCTCACCTACTGCTGGCTTAAATATTAACCGGAGCAGCCAATCTAAAGAAATTTGACAATGTGTACTAATAACATTAAAAACATTTTTAGTTTTCAATTCAGCAATTTTATTTTGGTCATTTATTTTAGTAATGATACCATAAAGTGCTCATGAATAAATAATTTATAAAAGGCTAAAATTAGAAATAATTGTCATATTTTAAAATATGCTCAATTAACTTCTGACAAAGGCACTAATGTAGTTAAGTGGCCGAATGAATGTCTTTCCAATATATGATGCTGAAACAACTAGATATTAATACAAAATAAATTAACCTTCTTGTGAGATAAATCATAGACTAAAGGTGAAAGCTAGAGGTATAACACTTAGAAAAATATATTTATGAACTTGAGGTAAGCAAAGATTTCTTAAAGAGAATAAAAACAACATCAATAATAAAAGAAAAAAATACAAATTGGACCACATCAAATTTTAAAACTTCTAGTCATCAAAAGACAACATTAATAAAGTAAAAAGACTGGGAAGAAATATTTGTAATACATATTTCTGACAAAGAGTTTGTATCTAGAATCATCAGGAACTTCCACACATCATTAATAAACACATAAATCACACCACAAAAAAGATATTTGAATAATAGCTATGCACATGAAAATTATTAGTATTAAGGAAATGCATGTTCAAAATACATTAAAATACTACTGTATCTATTAGGATAGTTAAAACTAAAAGACCAAATATTGGTAAGGATGTGGAGCAATGGAACTGTTATGTACTGTTCAGAGTGTGAAATCATCAACTACTTAGAAACCCATTTGGTAGTTTTTAATAAACTGAGACAACTCAGTCCTAGCAATTCTATTCCTAGGTATGTATCCAAGAGAAATAAATGTATGTGGTCACAGTATAACTTTTATCAGAATATTCACAGATGCTTTATTAATAAAAGCCCTAAACGAGAAGCAATCAAAATGTCCACAAGTTCATTGATACTAACATCAAAATTGTGGTATATTTATAAAATAGTATATTCCTCAGCTAAAAAACAAACAATGATTCATAGAACAAAATGGATGAATTTCAAATCATTATGTTGAATAAAAGGGCCAGACCAAAAAAAGCATATTTTACATTCAGTATTAAGTAATTTATATGTAAATGAAGAATATCAAGAACCTGCAAAACTAATCCACAGTAATATAAATAAGCATACTTCTTTCCTTTGGTGGAAGGATTGACCGGAAAGAGGCAAAAGGGAACTTTTTAGCATGATGAAAACATTCTACATCTTGGTCTGAGCACTTACTGGGTAAATAAGGAAAGATTTTTTACATTTACTATACTTAATTATACGACTATAACGTTCTGTTAGCACTAAAAAAAGAGCATGTAAAATATGAGATGGCTGAAAATTGGGGGCAACTATTTAAAAAGTATTAATTATACGATATTCAAGCTTTGCTTTCAGTAAATATTTGGTAGCATGGGAAGTGCTTATTAGATAATGTTAAGTGGAGAACTAAAGGAAGATTCACAATTTAAACTATGATGTCAAATCTGTAAGGGAAAAATATATATTTATATGTGTATAGAAATGATTATTTGTATACTCATATACCCATTTATCAAAAAAGACTACAAGGAAACTTACTAAAATATGAAGGTGACTATCTCTGGATGAGAAACTTATGTTAAACTTTATATTTTTCTATTATTTGGTAACTTTATAAACTATGGAAGTATAGTCTTCAGAATTAAATGAAAATAGAAGCATTTTTAATAACAACTTAACTGTCCAGAGTCCTATTTTCTCAGAGTAACTTTAGGGCTTATCATAAAAGTTAATTGAATCCCAAGACTAATAGTGGCACAATATGCTGTTTATCTAAGATCATCTGGATGAAGATAATACTTTAGTGTCTTAAACCAAATAATTTTATGTACAGTTTGAGTATGTAGTAGGCTGAATAATGAACCCCCTAAGATGTCCATATCTTAATCCATGGAACCTGTGATTACGTGAACTTACATGGCAAAAGGGATTTTACAGATGTGATTAAGTTAAGGATTTTTAAAAGGAAGGATTATCCTGGATTATCTGGGTTGGCCCAGCGTAATCACAAAAGTCCTTATAAAGAGGAAGCAGTAGTATTACAGTCAAAGAGAAGGTGACACGATGTCGGAGGAAAGAGAAATTTGAAGATGTTCCTCTGCTGACAGTGAAGTACAGGGATGGGTAGAGGTAAGGAATTCAGGGCGGTCTCTAGAAACTGCAAAGGGCAAGAACATGACTTCTTATCCAGAGCTTCCAGAAGGATCCAACTCTATCAACAATTAGGCCAGTAAGACTGATTTTGAAGGTATAAGATATTACATATGGATTGTTTTAAGCAAGTAGGTTTTTGGGAATTTCTTACAGCAGCCAAAGTAATTAATACAGGGAGTAGTTGTTATCTTGAGTTTGGA
This sequence comes from Cheracebus regulus, assembly GCA_963574635.1. Taxonomy (NCBI): domain Eukaryota; kingdom Metazoa; phylum Chordata; class Mammalia; order Primates; family Pitheciidae; genus Cheracebus; species Cheracebus regulus. The sequence continues at coordinate 9,565 of CAUYQU010100187.1, forward strand.
CAGCATTTCATTGCTCAAATATACATACCATGTACATAGCCACCCAGGCTAAATCAAGGAAATTCTGAAAAATGTGTGAAGAGTAAAGAGATAATCATGTTATTTGAAGTCAAATTTGGTTTCCTTCAGTACAAGTGAAGGTCTTTAAAGAAGCTCTTGTTTACTTCCCCAACCTTCAGATAGATGGATAATGGCACAGAGAGGACTCTATATGCTGGCCAAAATAGATACAACCCCTCTCTCTAGACCCAGAATGCTTAAATTCTGGGACAATTGTGTATGTCATTGAGAATCTGATAAAAGTTCTGCCAGGAAAAATATACATTCACAAACTTTTGCACATAATTTTAAATGTCTCAGAGAATTCCCTAAAGCCAAACTATTTTAATGTTAAGTGAAAAAATAAAGGAAGATTACATAGATGTTTCTGTTTCCTGGCTGAATAACTTCTGATAGAAAGAAATGAATCTCCTTCTAACTCAGGTGGTCACATCACAGAACTGCCTCTTAGAATTGCAGCTCTAAATTCAACAAGCTTAATAACAACAGCTTGATGTGCAGCTACATCTGGCTGGGCCTAGAAGCTGCTTCTGCAGGGTTTTAAATTTTGGACAGGTTTGAGATTAGGAGCATGTTCTATTTCACTCATTGGCATGGTTTAGAATAGGAGTAATCATTTGTTTTTTTGTGTGTGTGTGTGAAAATCATGCTTTAAGTTAAACAGATGGTATTTTCAATCCGTTCTGTATGCCCTGCCAGGTGGATCTTTCTCCATCACTGCCTTGCTTTAACCTGTGTTTTCTTCAAGAACATTAGCAACCCTTCATTGCTCACTTTGTTTTTCTGTTGAGTATTTGCCAGATTCTAGGACAAGAGTAATGCTGGCTTTGTTGAATGAGTTAGGAGGGAGTTTCTCCTTTATTTTTTAGAATAGTGTCTGTAGGACTGGAACCTGTTCTTAGTGTGTCTGGTAGAATTTGGTTGTGAATCCATATGGCCCAGGACTTTTTTTGATTGGTAAGATTTTTATTATGGATTCAATTTCAGAACTCAATATTGGTCTGTTCAAGGTTTTGATTTCTTCCTGATTCAGTCTTGGGAGTTGTATGTTTCCAGGAATTTATCCATTTCCTATAGATTTTCTAGCTTACATGCATAAAGGTTTTCATAATAGTATCTGAGGATATTTTGTATTTCTCTGGCATTGATTGTAGCATCACCTTCGGTTTTCTGATTATGCTTATTTGTATCTTTTCTCTTTTATTCTTTATTACTTTTACTAATGGTCTCACCAGCAATCTTGTTTATCCTTTAAAAAACCCCAGCTTTTAGTTTTGTTGATCCTTTGCATGCATTTTTGAGTCTCAAATTTATTCAGTTATCTTCTGATTTTGGTTATTTCTTTTCTTCTGATAGTTTTGGGGTTAGTTTGTTCTTGTCTTTCCAGTTCTTCTAGATGTGATGTTACATTTCTAATTTAAAATCTTTCTAACTTCTTGGTGTAGGCACTTAGCACTGTAAACTTTCCTCTTAACATTGTTTCAGCTGCATCCCTGAAATTTTGGTATGCTATGGATCTTCATTTATTTCATTCAGTATTTTGGTATTTTCATTTATTTCAAATAATGTTTTGATTTCTGCCTTAATTTTTTACCGAAAAGTCATTCAGGAGGTAATCAGCCATTATCCTAAGTGATGTAACAAAGGAACAGAAAACCAAATACCACATGTCCTCACCTATAAGTGGGAACTAAACATTGAGTATACAAAAACATAAGGAAGGGAACAGTAGACACTAGGGACTACTACAGGGAGAAGGGTGGGAATGGGGGGAAGCTTGAAAAATTACATATCAGATGCTATGCTCACTATCTGAGTGACCAGATCATTTTCACTCCAAACTTCAGCAACACAGAATTTATCCATGTAACGAACATGTACATGTAACCCCCGAACCTAAAATAAAGGTCAAAAAATAAATGAATAAATAAATATTTACATTGCTGTAAGCAATGAATAAGAATGCTAGCTTCATTATATTCTCACTGGCAGTCAGACTTATAAATTTTATTATCATTAAACGTTGCATTTGTGTGATAGTGAGTGATATTTATGTATCATAGATTATTGGTTATATGATTTTGTGAACTTTATCCTCAAGTTTATGAGGAATTATTTTTTAATCCTAACAAAACAAAGGAAAGATGACTATTATCAAAATATATTTATCTTAAGTTTCTAATTGAGGATGTATGGAAGTTTGGTGCTTTTCATGGCTAGTGATTCTATAGAAAGACTCTTATTACATTGTTAGATCATGGGGGAAAACAGAGAAAATATACAAAACATATAAACAAGGCAAAAGAATTACTAAATATCCTTTCAAAGTCATATTGCAGCATTGTCCAACAAGCCTGCATAACTATTATTTTATTCTATAAGATGACATACCTTTGTTTCACATGCTACTTTTTAAAAGTTTTATTAAGATATCATTGACATATAAAATTGTTTATATTTAAGGTGCATAAGTTGATGTTTTGATATACATATACAATGTGAAGTGATCATCACATTCTAACGTGTGATATATAGATGTAGTATATATATCACATATATGTAGATGTAGTATATGTACATATATTCTTTTGTGTGTTTGTGTGTGTGTGTGGGGGGCAAAATAGCTTAATAACTATGTTGTTAGCTAATTTCACGTATATAATAAAATACTGTTAACTATCATCACCATGCTGTATTTTAGATCTCCAGAATCTATTCATTTTGTATAACTGAAACTTTATGACCTTTGGCCAACATTACCTCATGATATGGTTTGGCTCTGTGTCCCCACCTAGATTTCATGTTGAAATGCAATTTTCAGTTTGACGGATGGACCTTTTTGAAGGTGGTTGGATCATGGGGGCAGATTTTCCCCTTTCTGTTATAGTGAGTGAGTTATCACAAGATCTGGTTGTTTAAAAGCATGTGGCACTTCCCCTCCTTTGCTCTCTCCTGCTCTGCCATGGTATGATTGATGTGCTTGCTTACCCTTTGCTTTTACCATGATTGTAAATTTCTTAAGGTCTCCCAGCCATGCTTCCTGTACAGTCTATGGAACTGTGAGTCAATGAACTTCTTTTCCGAATAAATTACCCAATCTCAGGTGGTTCTTTATAGCAGCATGAGAACAGACTTAAATACTTCATTTCCTCCTTCCCTTGTCCCCTGGCAATCACCATTTTCTTCTCTGCTTCTACACAGGTTTTTCCTTTTTGGTTACTATGAGGTTTGCATAAATCTTCCTAAAATTATATTATCTGCTTTAATTTGATAACCACTTAAGTTCAGTGGCATACAAAAACTACATTTTACCACCCTCCCCACAAAATACACACTTTATGTTCTTGAAATCTGAGTTTACTTCTTTCTTATGAATCTATTGCCAAACTTTTGCAGTTATTATTATTCTTAATATTTCAGTGTTTAAAAATCTTTTATATTGGTATTATAGGCAAACTGCACATTACCATCACAATGTTATATTATTCTGTATTGGACTATATATCCACCTTTGCTTGTGGGATTTATACTTTCAAATGCTTTAATGCTACTGTTTAGTGTTTGAAAAACACCCTTAAACATTTCTTATAAGGCAGATCTAGTGGTTACAAATTCCCTTATTTTTTTTTTTTTGTCTGGGAAAGATTTGATCTCACTTTCATTTTAAACTGATAGCTGTGCCAGTTATTATTCTTGGTTGACAAATTTTTTTCTTTTACTACTTTGAATATATCATCCCATTCTCTCCTGATCACAAAGATTTTTGTTGAGAAATATATTAACAGTTTTATAAGCATTATCATGAATATGAGTCATTTTTCTCCTGCTGCTTTCACAATTCTTTGTTGTTGTCTTTTGACAACTTATTCATAATGTGTTTTGGTATATAACTCTTTATGTTGTCTATTTGAGTCTGGATGTCTATTTTCCTTCCCAGATTTGGGAATAGTTCTGTTATCATTTCTTTAAATCAGGTCCTTTTCTCCTTTCTTCTTCTGGAACTCATACTCATAATGTGGATATTGGTTTCTCTGAACGTGTCCTGCAAATATTATATGCATTCTTCATTCTTTTTATTATTATTATATTCTATGACTAGTTTCAAATGATCTATCTTCAAGTTTGCTTAATAGAATCATCTGTTGAAGCTCTGTTTTTAATTTCATTAAATAGAATCTGCCTAATAGAATCATCTATTGAAGCTCTCTGTATTTTTAAATTTCATTCATTGTATTATTGTATTCTTTAGTTCCAGATATTATGTTTAGTTCTTATTTATAACTTCTTTTCCTTTTCTTTTTTAAGTGACATCTCACTCTGTCATGCAGGCTAGAGTGAAGTGGTGTGATCTTGGCTCACTGCAACCTCCGCCTCCCGAGTTCAAGTGATTCTCCTGCCTCAACCTCTTGAGTAGCTGGGATTACAGGTATGTGCCACCATGCCTGGATAATTTTTGTATTTTTAGTAGAGACAGGGTTTCACCATGTTGGTCAGGCTGGTCTCAAACTCCTGACCTCATGATCTGCCTGCCTTGATCTCCCAAAGTGCTGGGATTACAGGCATGAGCCACCGTGCCCAGCCTTAGTTTTTATTTATAATTTTATTCTCTTGAACTCATTTTGCCCTTGTATTGTTTTATGATATTGTTGAATTGTTTATCTGTGTCTCTTGTAGCTCACTCAACTTCTTTAGAAAAATTATTTTGATTTTTTTTTTCAGATAACTCATGGCTCTCCATCTCTTTGAGGTTGGTAAATAAAAGTTTATTGTGTTACTTTGGAGGTCTCCATAATTTTTCATGTTCATTGTTTCTTGTGTTGATGTATGCACATTAGAAGAAGTAGTTACCATTTCCAGCCTTCAAAGATTGGCTCTGTTAGGGAAAAATCTTCAGTTGAGATGCAGTATGTGGGAACTTTGAATGGGCGAATCTTTAGAAGCATGCTGTGTCACTGGGTTTAGTGGTGCATTGGATGCCAACTCTGCGCCTGGGGAAGTGTGATGGTTTGATGGCTCAGGCAACTGGAGTCTATGACATTAGCAACCACATGGTCTTTGCTTGCAAAATCTGTGAAGAAGTGATATTCAGTGGCTTTGGGAGCTGCTGGAATCTTCAATGGTAACTTTGGGTCCGGAGGAGAGCACACCTGGAGAGGGATGAGGGCTCAAGCCTCACTGGTGATGGCTGAGGCTTACAGTAGGGGCAGGGCTGGCTTTAGGTGATTGTGCAGTGGTGAGGCCAAGATAAATACTAATTATGACTATTTCTCCTTGTTTCTTCCTTCTGTTTTCTTACACTGTTCTCTTCTTCTTCCTCCTAATGAGAGGTTTTCATTATCCTCTTTCTGCTAATCCTCCATCAAACTCCCTTTACTTTGTATGCAGGGAGTGATTTTTCTCTCAATTACCACAATCTTAAAGTTATGCAGGCTGCCCCTTGGTATGTCATTCTATTCTGGTACTCTTGTGGGTCAATGTCCCAGGAAAAAGTTTATAAAATCTTCAAAACCAAGTATCAAGACACATGTCTATTGGCATATTCAACATTTTGGGTAGCTTTTGCTGCAAGGAATATCCTCCCTAATATTAGCAGGATAAATCACGAGACTGGGAGAGTTCTATTTAGAATGTGGACAACTGAGGAATTCACTTTTAGAAGGAATTCACCTCTATAAAATGAGAAAAGGATAGGCAGATTCCAGATTCTAATTGCAAAGGCCAACCCTCTGTTGTTACACCAATAGATTTTAAAAAAAGAAGCCTGGATTTTCGTCTCTTCTTTGCATTAACTGGCTTGGGAAAAATCACTTTATTACTAATACTAGGATGCCCCTTCCCCAGAGATAATATGTGATGAAAGATCAGATTGAATAGTAGTAACTTATTTATCTTATGATGTTAAACAAACATCCAGAAGGCAAGCATTAGACCTAAGCAGATCTTTCTTTGTTATTCTCTATGACAAAAGCATGTAACCATCTTTTAAATTTGGAATCACAATATATAATTATCTTATTTATGATTTCCTTATTTGTTGTCTATTTTTTCACTGGATTGCAGACTCTCTGAAAGCATGGACTTTGTCTGTTGTATGTTACCATGTGCCCCCTGACATTCCATTGCCTGGCCCTAACCTTGTGCTCTGTTGCTATTTGTTTAATGTATACATGAATTAAATGGTTTCTTCTTTTCAGCATATATATTCCAGTCAGCTCCCAACATACCACCAAAACCACCTCGACCACCCATGTCTTAAGAAGAATCTGGCAAAGTAAGATTTTGATAGCATTATGGTGGAGATCTTTGCCAACTGAGGGATATTCATTTCCTGTGCTTTTTCTAGTTTTTCATTTTGCCCTTGGCATTTTCTGATCTTTAGCACTTGCTGATAGCACTGAAAAATTGGGCTTGCCTAGACATGTTGATGCCTAAATCATAGCCTGGATCCTTCTTCCTGTTCAGCTTCAACATACATCTGAATCTCAAAATTATATAGATTTTACATAACAACCAAGAGTAATGTTAAAAGCATTCTAAGATAATAATGGAGTGCAGACTATTGACAGGTGGCTCAGACAATTCTAATAGATAAGAAAAAACAGAAGACTGAAGCATAACTTTAAAAATGCCTTGATCCAAAGAATAATGAGGCCTGATTATCAGAACAGCTTTGTCACCGTAGGAGAAATACCTAATGTAGGTGACGGGGGGATGGATGCAGCAAACCACCATGGCATTTGTATACCTATGCATTTGTATACCTATGGAATTTGTAATCTTGCATGATCTGCAGTGTACCTCCATAACTTAAAGTATAATTTAAAAAAAATAGAAATAAAGAGAGAATATACTCTGAAAAAAAAATTAAGAAAACAAGCCCAATATAATACCCCAATTCTAATAGACTATTATCTTTTCATTGTTTGAATTCTCCAAAAACCTCTTTCTGATTTCTGTTTCTAAATTATGTTACATGTACTAGACATCCTCTGATTCTGCTAACATTCTATGAACTTTCTGTCCAGGTTATAGTCAGGAGTAATTGACTGGTCTCATGCACAGTACGTTGTAGCAGCTCATTTACTCCCACCTCTCTAGTCTGTGAGCTCTATAAAATCAGGTACCACTCTTTTTTGTTTAAAATGTGTCTTTGGCACCTATCACAGTGACTAACATATACAGAAAAGTCAATAAATATTGGAATTATTGAAAATTTTAATTCCATAGTCTTGAGTTCTCATACCCAGTACACATAAATCGCCAATTAATAGGGCCATAGTATGTTACCATTGGAAAAGATTTCATAACATTTTCTAGTTGAGCCTCACTGTGTACGTGAAGAAACTGAGGCACACTAAGCATCTGAAACAATGTCTCACATATCTAAGAAGTGACTAATTGGGCCTTTTGATGTTCATAAACACCAAAACTTAATAGAATGTATTTAACAATATAATCACAATCAATATAGTAGGATCTTTTCTCAATAATTCTCCAGCCCTGCAACTTCTTGAGGTTTTTCTGAGTTCTTGTTAGGCATGATAATTTCTTGGAGAGATGTATCAGTTAATAGAGTTTCCTAGATTTTTAGAATGTCAGATAACAGGGAGCTTCATTTGTTTCTCTAGGTCAACAACAACAACCAAAACGTATATCTGATTTGAAATGTAGCCAGTGCTTCTGAGTTAATAGATTAAATACCTTCTAATGTTTATTTTTTACTTATTTTGTGCCAGATATTTTTCAAGGTGTTTTATACGAATTAGCTCACATAACTCTCATGGCTATCTTGCAAAGTAGGTTTTATTATTATCATTTTTATTTTGCACGTTGAGGAAACTGAAGGACAGAGAAGTTAAGAAGTTAACTTATTCAAGGTCACACAGCCAGCTAGTAGAAGAGTCAGGATATGAAACCAGATATAGTATTTAAAGACGACAGAGAAAGTGAAGTATTATCAATGTAGATGGAAGTCTCCCTTCCTAAATCACTTGCAAAGTGAATCATTCCAGAAACACTCTCAGAGACTCGGCAGAATAATGTTTCATCAAATATCTGTGAACCCTGTGACCCAATCAAACTGACACATAAAATCATCTTTGGACTGCTGAATTATAGAGCTCATAAATACTCTATTGTGATTGGGTGTGCTAGAGCTGGAATTTGTGGTATTTGCCACCTCATTATTCCTAACTGATATGGTTTACATGTTGGCTAAATAAGTCAGTGTGTACACAGAGCTATGCCTAATACTTGGTATGTACCAAATGTTCAACAATTTGTATTCAATATTATGCTAACCAGCACTTTCTTTCTACGAATTTAAGCATTTCCTTACTGCCTCTAAGTCGCTTTCTCAGGTTCTTAATCTCTTCAAAGCCCTCTTGACCTATTAAAATCTTATCTACATTTTACAGTGCACCTCAAATTTCTTCTTTTCTCCAGTGACTCTGCCCAGATCCTGGGTCTCTAACCAGCCTAGGTGAGATGCTTAGGGCCTCTTCCCCTGTGTTCACAGAGCACCTTTCTCCTGTAACTTTACACATGGCATTGTAATTGATTGTCTCCCTGTTCCCTGAGGACAAGCACATGTTTTCTATGGCTGTTTACAGACTGACAGATAGTATGCACTCAATAAATCAAAGTTATAAAATTCAGTGAAGCTTCACTAGGCAAACTCATCTTAGGAGTAATGCCCATTGTATTAGCCTAGGCTCTCCAGAGAAACAGAACCAATTACCTATCTATCTAGCTATCTATCCATCCATCCATCTATCATCTATCTATCTAAGAACAAATTGGCTTATGTAGTTGTGGAGGATAGAGATGTTCTCGGATCTGTAATCAACAAGATGAAAACCCAAGAGATCTGATAGTATAAGTTCTAGCTTCAGTCTGAGTCCAAAAGCAGAGAAAGACCAAAGTCCCAGCTTGAAAACCAGGCAGAGCAAGGAAATTCACTCCTCCTCAGGTTTCTAATGGATCAGATGAGATCCACCAACAATGGGGAGGGCAATCTGCTTTACTCAATCTTCAGATTCGAAGGTTAATCTCATCCAGAAACACTCTCACAGACTCGGCAGAATAACGTCTAATCAAATATCTGTGCACCCTGTGGCCCAGTCAAATTGACACATAAAATTAACCATCACACCCATGGAGAGTGAATAGAAAGAACTCAAGAAAGCCTCCCTGGTATATCAGAAACATATCAATAATTCATCCCTAAGAAGCATAGGAACAATAAAGCAGAGGCAGTTTTTCTAACTAACTACATATTTCTGAAAACAAGGAGGGATTAGTTGATTGGAAGTTACATATAAAGGTATAATATATCAGAGTCTCTTGTAATGGTTTGTAAATTCTTGATTTTTTTCCCCTCACTTCCTCATTCTAATGCCCCATATTTAAAACTCATTTTTCAAATATTGCCAAGCTTAGAATCCAACCAGAGGCTCCCAACCCACCCATGAAGAGTTTTTTCATCATTTCTGCCAGTGATCAGAGGAAAGGCTTGAAGTTTTGGGGAAGCGTGGGGGTTGCGGGGGGAGGGGCGGGGCGGGGGGGACTTCTTGCTTTGGCTGTCTCAGTAGACAGAACTTTAGGCCAAATGTTTTCTTTTAATCCTCAAGTTGAAAGTAAAATTTCCACATTCTGTGAAAGGACCAGAGATAAGACTGAAGTGAGGTGTCTGTGAGGGAAAGAGCAAGCTCCTGCAATAGGACTTTCCAAGGAGACTGATTAGGCCTCTTGTATTGTTCAAGAGGAAAAAGGACAGCAAAAAGGCATTTGATGCAGAACTTGAGCAGAGCCTCTCTGGGATCAAAAATGCTTCTATCCATCTACTCAGACTCTTAAGGTCAACTTCAAAACTCTGCTTCCAAAAGAAAAGCTGGAGTATACGAGGCTCCTCTCCCCTGTGTCCTGTGAAGCTAGACAGCCCGGAGCTTCCTTGTTTCGTTGCAGTGAACTGGAGATAAGAAATAAGAAACAAGGACAATGCCCTTTTCCAAATCCAAGGAGTGTGAGGAGTTCATCAAATATAAATATTTCAGTTCCAAGTGATAATCGCTTAGTTTTGGATTTCTAAAGCCAGTGCTGTTAATCACTATACAGTATCTCTAGTCGTCGTAGAGCAGTAAAGGAATAACTTATGTTGTTGTTATTGTGGATTCTTTGTTTATATTACCACATTGTGTTCTAGTTAAGAATCTCTGCTTACTCAGGCTTTCTTACTTGAGACACAAGGTTTTCAGCAATGTTATTTTCACATGTAGCATGGTTTCAGGGAAGCCTTTTGATTTGAAGTGATTTTTAATATCACCATAGCAACTTATGTGAATGTGGAGTTACTAAGAATGTAAATCCACAGCTAAATTATTAGGAAGGAAAAATTTTAACACATATACAGTTAGCATTAAATAGAAACAGAATTATGTTTTATAGGGATGATGATACAAGAAGTGTTAAAAATGAATCTGGGCCAGGCACAGCGGCTCACGCCTGTAATCCTAACACTTTGGGAGGCCAAGGCAGGTAGATGACTTGAGGTCAGGAGTTCAAGACCAGCCTGTCCAACACAGTGAAACCCTATCTCGACTAAAAACAACAAAAATTAGCCAGGCATGGTGTAGTCCCAGCTACTCAGGAGGCTGAGGCAGGAGAATCATTTGAACCTAGCAGGCAGAGGTTGAAGTAAGCTAAGATCACACCACTGCACTCCAGCCAGGGGAACAGAGGAACTCTGTTTCAAAAAAAAAAAAAAATCTGATTTATACTTTTAATATGAGAAACTTCAAGGGAAATTCAATGCAATATGACCATTTTTAAAGAAAAAATCCTGAAGAAATAGTGCTTGTGCAGCAATGTAAGACAGGGTTACAGGAGGAGTTTTCATATTAGAAGCAGGTTGAAATGCACTGAGTAGGCATAGCTATTGAATAATTCAAGGATTGATGAAAATTATCAATACTGATATTGTCAGATTAGTCCTTTCCCCAGTCAAATACGCCCAAATTGGGAGTTTCAAAGCTAGGAAAATTTTCAAAAACTATTAGGACTGAAAGGATTCTTAGAGGTCATTAATGATGCTTGACTCCATTTTTCAGTAAGTGAATATGCCAATAATTTTACAGTGGTGGATTTGGCTGTTTTGCCTGCACAGCTTCTGATCTTCCTTCATATAGTGATATATACTGTGATTTTCTTTGGTAAACTGCCCTCCTCATTATATCTTTGTGTTTGAGCAGAGCCTAATCCACCCTAACCCGAGGCTCCTGGGAAAGATGTACGGACCAGAACAGCATTCCTCGACCACAGAAATGAGATCAGAGCCTGAGCAAGGGCTGAAGTCCAACAGAAGAGAGCTCACTCAGATTTTTTTCTGGAACTATTGGAAAAGAAAGTTTCTCTTTCCACTGGATTTGGTAAGGTGGTAGGTAGGATACAAGCCAAGAGAAGCAGGTAGTCATCTTGGCACAAACAGGATTGAGCCTGCCAGAGAATATGAAAGGCAGCAATACAGAAATGTGACTGAAAACCTCAAGTGAGCACTTGGCCATGCCTGGCAATTCTCATATATAGTCCTGGTCAATCTACTTTCTCCTTTTCTGTGAGGTACATTTCAAACCTTTTCCTTCTTTTTCCAGCATCTGTTTCCCTCACCATCCACTGGCATCTACCTGATGATCCTGCCTTTTATTTCACTGTGAAAACAGAGGCAATCAGAAGAGCTTCCTGTGTATCCAATGGAAAACCTATCAACAGTCCATATTCTTAGCCATATATTTTCCTTCCTTCCATTATAACGATCTGTCTGTTGTTCCCCCATCTAGTAACAACTCCCTCCTGTGTGCATTGGATCCCAAATTGCAGCACCTGCTACTAAAACAGGTTGCTCCTGGACTGACCCCTTGTTGTCCTTCATTGTCAATGTTCTCCTCTCTGCTGTGGTATTGCCACTAGTTTATACTTTCTGTGACTTTTCCCAACTTAACAAAAGCACATCCAAAAAAATGCCTTCCCTTAACTATCACGTTTCTTCAAGTTCTGCCCTATTTTGTTGTTGTCCTCTACAGTGAACATTTTTTGTAATAGTAGCTATGCTTTCTGTTTCCTCAACCTCTCCTCTCATTTCCTCTTTAGCCCTCACCAGTCAGGACTAGGATCCCATCATCCCACTGAAATTGCTCTTGCCATGTTCTAATTTTCTGGAACGTTTCAACAGCATTATGCACAATTAATCACTCTCACCCTCTTGACATACAGTTGACTTTGAAGATATCTGTTTTTCCCTTGTCATTTGCTGTTTCTTTTTCATTTTTGTGGCTGGACCCTTTTCCTCTTCTACAACAAGACTTAGTCCTAGCTCTTCTTCTCTTCTCTACTTACACTCAATGTGCATGGCTTTAAACATCATCTTTCTGCTCATGAATGATTGCCATCTCTTTACTGTTATCCCTGACTTGTCCCCTGAGATGGTCTAATATACATTTCTGTGAATCTCAGAATACACTCATGAATATTTGTTTCTGGTTAGATTCCAAAATATCAGAGTCAATCTTGGTTCCTCTTTTGCTCTTACAGCATACATCTAGTCCATTGTTAGTCACAAATCTAATAACCTCACTCTCTCTACCTTTCAGCTTTTTCTTTGTCCATCTCTCACTTAAATAATAACCATAGTCCCCTATCTGGGTATCCTGTTCTTGGAGTGGCTTGTTTCTCTCAGACAACACTAATCAGCAAGTGGATGAGTCATTTTAATATATAAATCAGGTCCTATACTTCAGTGCTCAAAACCTTCAATGGTTTTGCATAAGTTTTGTAGTAAAACCCAAACTACTTACTCTGGCTACAAGTTCATACATGCATTAGTTTCTTTTTACTCCCAAACTTCTTTCTACCACTCTCACTCACTTGGCTACAACCACACAGAACTGCTTGACACTCCTCCAAATGCAAGTACGCCATGTGCATGCTCCAGCCCTGGCACCTGTATACCTGCTGTTCTCTTCACTTGGGCTGCTCTCCTCAAGTTATTTCTATGGCTCACTTCCTATTCATTGCCATCTCCCTGACCTATTCTAGTCCAGCCTCAAATTCCACTATGACCCATTTTTCCTTAGCCTTGTTTTGTTGTTCTTCATAGCACTCACCACTCCCTATGATGTTATATATTTACTTGTTTACTGATTGTCTCTACCACTTGAACATAACTTCATGAAGGCAGAACTATGTCTACCCTACCACTATGTATTCAGCATCAGAATAGTGTCTGACCTGGAGAGTGTATTCAACAGATTTTTTTTTTGAAAATATCAACGAATAAATAAATGAATGAAAGCCGCAAAATTTCTGATACAATATTTGAGCACCCAAATCTAGCAATGCCAGAATGCAGCGCCCCCACCCCACAACTTCTCAGATACATGAACAAAAAGGTCCTCTCTAACTTATATCTGAGTTCAATTTCCTGTAACTTACAGCTGAAGTAGTTTTAGTATAGACAGTGACATCCTAGAACTGACTCACATTAGTTTATGAGCATCGAAAATACTGTCATTTCTTCCCAACTCTGCTTTGAGTTATATTAGTTTGAATTCAAGTACACTGGGAATATTTTTAACATGGGAATCAGCAAACTTACAAACCAGGGCTTTACTTTCTTCTGGAGAACTAGTTTTAAACATTTGCCAGAAATTTAGAAAATATTACTCTGGTTTTTATATGGAGTATAGATTCTCAGTAGGAAGCATGGAGACAAATTAAAAATAATTCAAGAGAGAGATGTAGCTTGGTGTCATAAGTATAAATGATTGTATTTTGAAGGATCCATTTTTAAGGCTGAGCCAATAATGATGGAGGATAAATTGAGTGAAAGTACTGAGAAATAAAGAATGAGTTCTTGGTTGGTGATATGCACAGGTTGATATGACGACGATTACTGAGATGAGAAAGAATGAAGTGAAGCCAGTTTTAAAATGACCTAGGCCTCTCATGTCAGAGAAATAGGATAGCAAATCCTTTCAGAAAGTTTCTGTCAAGGCAAAAGAATAATGTAGTTCACATTAGCAAAGATTTTTACCTCTAGGTCTCTTGTTGATTATATAAGTTATCTCAAGTATTTCCTTTAAACACACCCAAAGAGTCTTATATTTTTCCATTCTTTATATGAGCAGATTAGTCTGGGTTGTTTCTAAGGTTTCTTTCAGCTTTTCTCTTCTCTTATTTCCAGCAACACCTGCTTCTCCACAGTCCAACACTCACAAGCATCTGTTGTCTCACAAGAAGATACATCTTTGTCTCCAAAATCAGTATTCTCTTCCTTCTCTCTCATTGTAACTTATTTTGCATTTTTCCAACCAGTCAACTGACTGAACAATAATTTACATACATTTATAACTTAGCTTTTACAGCTGTTTAAGTTCATCTCTTTAACACACAGACTTGAAAGAATTTGCTTTGTTCAAATTGGGTCTTACAATTGGAGAAATATATTAGGGGAGTCCTTATATATGAGGGAATCATATGTACTTCTTATCTCTATTGAAGAATATTTTCAGGTGGTCATATTTGTCAAAACGAAAGATATCCCAAAAATGGTATAGGTAGACATCGATAAAGAAGGAGGGTAAGAGTAAACAAAGTAAGAAAGATTAATGAGTCCATCTTCAAGAGTAATGTGCTGCCTGCTTGAGAAAGAACCAAGTACTGTTAGTTCCAATAATGCTTCCATTAATCAAAACCTTGAAGTAACTGCATAATGAGGCAAAGAAGCTAATGGATATAAGCAAATTGCTGTACTCTCCCCTTTGCTGCTATCAGCGGCAAGCTCAGGGTCTTCTTTCTGTCCCAAAATATTATAGCTGGGGAAAAAGAAGCAGTGTCTGTAATTCATAAGCACTGAAATATGCCCAAAGGTAAGACAGTTTCTCAGATAGCACATATAGAGAACTTTGCATATTCTATAATCATCTTGGAGATTTACAAAGCATATTAAAAAGTCTCACAGTAAAATAACCTGTTTACTTTTCATCCAAAGTTTCTGAAATTACTTTGCTGTTACTGCAACAATCTAGAATACACTTTGAGAAAGGTAGAGCTATTCTGTTTTTATAGAGTCTCTACAGCTTTGTTTACTTAATCCTCTCTGAGGATAAACAAGCTAGAATTATACTACGTGGGCTCCACAAGACTCTATAGCATGGCATTTATGTTTTCTTTATCTAGGCACAGTGCCTGGTATGGCATTTGTGCTAAGTCAGTCTCAAAAATTGCTAACTCTATTTGAATTACATTCAATATTATCATTTGCCTGATGTGACTGTGGATTGTCCATCTCTGTTTCTGTCAAAATATGAAGTCATTTTCCCAGTTTAGCCTATCGCTTTTTGAAGTCTCTCTTCTAAGAACATGTTTGAACTTATTTAAAGGCTCAGCTTTGAGAAAATTCCATACAGTTATTTCCTGGTTTAAAATATAGAATTACGTTTTATTTATTCAAAACACTGTTTTTAAGCTTCATGGAAGTCTTCCTAGTCTTAATTGTTATACAGTGTTCATTTGGTTTCAGAGAAAAGCTGCCATTTTAAAGTTTCCAATTGCCTTCTTTGAAGATGATGAGTCTTAGAGCAGTTTTCTTTGTTCTGGGTAAAATCTGACTGGCTTTTCTGAGGTGAAGCCTAGATACAAGGTCCATAAAACTTGTGGGGACTGTGTAACGTAATCTTGACAGCCTCTGGGCTCCGCTAGGGAGGAAGATAGTTGTTTTCTATGGCTCAGATGAACCATTTGAGAGGGAAGGTATGGAGATCAGCCTCTTACTTTCTGGAGAAGTTACTAGAAATTATCTGATAAATTTCAGGCCAACAACCATGACGAACATTAATGTGAAAATGGTTAATAAAATACAGGCAAACCAAATCCAACAGCACATCAAAAAGCTTATCTGTCACAATCAAGTTGGCTTCATTCCTGGGATGCAAGGCTGGTTTAATATACACAAATCAATAAACATAATCCATCATATAAACAGAACCAAAGACCAAAACCACATGATGATCTGAATAGATGCAGAGAAGGCCTTCAGCAAATTCAGCAGCCCTTTATGCTAACAACAACTCTCAATAAACTAAGTATCAATGGAAAGTATATCAAAATAATAAAAGCTATTTATGACGAACCCATAGTCAATATCATACTGAATGGGCAAAAACTGGAAGCATTCTCTTTGAAAACTGGCACAAGACAAGGATGCCCTCTCTCATCACTCCTACTCAACATAGGATTGGAAGTTCTGGCCAGGGCAATCAGGCATGAAAAAGAAATAAAGGGTATTCAATTAGGAAAAGAGGAAGTCAAATTGTCTCTATTTGCAGATGACATGATTGTATATTTGTAAGACCCCATCGTCTCAGCTCAAAATTTCCTTAAGATGATAACCAACTTCAGCAGTCTCAGGATACAAATCAATGTGCAAAAATCACAAGCATTCCTATACACCAATAACAGAGAACCAAATCATGAGCAAACTCCCATTCACAATTACTACAAAGAGAATAAAATACCTAGGAATACAACTAACAAGGGTTGTGAATAACCTCTTCAAAGAGAACTACAAATCACTGCTCAAGGAAATAAAAGAGGACACAAACAGATGGAAAAACATTCCATGCTCATGGTTAGGAAGAATCAATATTATGAAAATGGCCATACTGCCCATAGTAATTTCTAGATTCAATGCTATCTCCTTCAACCATTGACTTTCTTCACAGAACTGGAAAAAACCACCTTAAACTTCATATGGAACCAAAAAGAGCCCACATAGCCATGATAATACTAAGCAAAGAAAACAAAGCTGGAGGCATCATGCTACCTGAATTCAAACTACTGCAAGGCTACAGTAATCAAAACAGCATGGTACTGGTACCAAAACAGACATATAGACCAACAGAACAGAACAGAGGCCTCGGAAGTAATGCCACACATCTACAACCATCTGATCTTTGACAAACCAGACAACAACAAACAATGGGGAAATGATTCCCTATTTAATAATGGTATTGGTAAAACTGGCTAGCCACATGCAGAAAGCTGAAACTGGACCCCTTCCTTACACCTTATACAAAAATTAATTCCAGTGGATTAAAGATTTAAACATAAGACCTAACACCATAAAAACCCTAGAAGAAAACCTAGGCAATATCATTCAGGACATAGGCATGGGCAAGGACTTCATGACTAAAAACACCAAAAGCAATGGCAACAAAAGCCAAAATAGACAAATGGGATTTAATTAAACTTAAGAGCTTCTGCACAGCAAAAGGAACTATCATTAGAGTGAACTGCCAACCAACAGAATGGAAAAAAATTTTTGCAACCTACCCATCTGACAAAGGGCTAATATCTAGAATTTATGGAGAACTTAAACAAATTTACAAGAAAAAAAACAACCCCATCAAATTTGGGCAAAGGATATGAACAGACACTTTTCAAAAGAAGACACCTATGCAGCCAACAAACATATGAAAAAATGTTCATCATCACTGGTTATTACAGAAATGCAAACCAAAACCACATTGAGATGCAATCTCACATGAGTTAGAAGGTGCTCATTAAAAATCAGGAGACAACAGATGCTGGAGAGGATGTGGAGAAATAGGAACACTTTTACACTGTTGGTGGGAGTGTAAATTAGTTCTACCATTGTGGAAGACAGTGTGGCAATTCCTCAAGGATCTAGAAATAGAAATATCATTTGAACCAGCAATCCCATTACTGGGTATATACCCAAAGGATTATAAATTATTCTACTATAATGACACATGCACACGTATGTTCACTGCAGCACTGTTTACAAGAGCAAAGACCTGGAACCAACCCAAATGCCCATCAGTGATAGACTGGTTAATTGCATAGTATACACCATGGAATACTATGTAGCCATAAAAAAGGATGAGTTCATGTCCTTTGCAGGGACACGGATGAAGCTGGAAACCACCATTCTCAGCAAACTGACACAAGAACAGAAAACCAAACACAGCATGTTGTCACCCATAAGCAGGTGTTGAACAATGAGAAC
>CAUYQU010100188.1:0-61317 GCA_963574635.1 Cheracebus regulus
CTTGGAAGCCATCAAAGTATCCTTCAGAAGGTAAATGGATAAGTAAACTGCTATATTAAAACAATGGAGGTTGGGCACAGTGGCTCACACACATTATCACAACACTTTGGGAGGCCAAGGCGGGTGGATCACCTGAAATCAGGAGTTCAAGACCAGCCTGGGCAACACAGTGAAACCCTGTAACTACTAAAACTACAAAAAATTAGCTGGACATGGTGGCAAGCACCTGTAATCCGAGCTACTCAGGAGGCTGCGGCTGGAGAATCACTTGAACCCAGGAGGCAGAGGTTGCAGTGAGCTGAGATTGTACCATTGCTCTCCAGCCTGGGCAACAAGAGCAAAACTCTGTCTTTAAAAAAAAAAAAAAAAAAAAAAAGCTATCAAGCCAGGAAAAGGAATAAAGGGAACTTAAATACCTCTTACTAAAAAGGAATAAAGGAAATTTAATGCCTTTTACTAAATAAAAAGGCTATATATGACATGATTTGAACTATATGACATTCTGGCACAGGCAAAGCTATGGAGATAGTAAAAGATCAGTGATTGTCAGGGGTTACGGGAAAATGGAGAGTGAAAAAGCAAATCATAGAAGGTTTTCAGGGTAGTGGAAATAGTCTATATGACATTATAATGATAGATTCATGCCATTATACATTTGTCCAAACCCATAGAAGGTATAACACCACAAATAAACCCTAATGTTAAACTATGGACTTTGGGTGAAAATGATTTGTTGATGTAATTGTTCAATTGTATCAAATGCACCATGCTGATGGAGGATATCAATAAAGTGGGAGGCTATTCATGTGTACAAGGAAGGGATAGATAGGAACATCTCTGCACCTCCATCTCAATTTTGCTGTGAACCTAAAACTTCTCTCAAAAAGCAAAGTCTTTTAAAAGTAAGTAAAAATTGAGTTTTTAGAAATTATATAAAACAATGTATTAATACCTATAAACACATGCATATATATCATGTTGATGAAAACCTCTTGTTCAAAGCCTTCCAGTGATTTCCTGCCATATTAACAGTAAATCCTAAATTCATGTACTCGAAGCCCACAGTCCATCATTTTTACCATCGTCTTTATTTCCTTTCAGAGGTGCTATAATATAAATTCCAGAAAGGATATGTGTTTTTTGGTCTTCTATTTCTACATCCTAGATAACTATCTGGCATCTTGATAGGCAATAAGCAAATATTTGTTGAATAAAGAATGTTGAAAAAAAGAATTCTTTTTTATAGATGCTCTATTGGAATCTTATTTTGTCAGCATTTCTAGAACTGACTACCTGTATCCCAGTTAGCCTCCTGATTAAATATTTTCATTAATTATTGTTCTGTACATTATTTTCATTGCTTCTGTGCAATTCTTTGACACTGCCCTAATTCATCTAGGCTGCTTGTAGTTTTTGTATTTACATGTATGGTGCTCTGGATACAAGAATGGAAACTGATCACATATAAGTACTTTTAAAAAAATAGTCATAACTGCTATAGAGGAAAATGAGTGTTCATTTTCAGGCAATAAAGTATATTATAAAATGCTTATACTATTGTGAATACTTTCTCATGTTCTTCCTTTCATATTTTTAAAGAAGAAACAAAAAGCAAAAGCTTATATGAAAATAGAATTAACCACCTCTTGTTAACCACCATTGCCTTGTTACAAGGCAATGTTACATGGTATCATTGCCTTGTAACAAAATACAAGAATTAACCACCATTGCCTTGTTGCAAGGCAATGTTACAAGGTATCATTGCCTTGTAACAAATTACTCCTCCACAATTAGTGGCTCCGAACAACATATACTGTCTCAAGTCTTCCTAGGGTAAGAAATTGGGAGTAGCTTGGGTGGTTCTAGTTCAAGGTCTCTCATGAGGTTGCTGTTGAGTTGTCTACTAGGGCTGCCACTGTCTCAAGGCTCAATGGGGGCTGGGAGGTGCACTTTGCAGATCACTCACTTGGTTGTTGGTAGGCTTTTAGTTTCTTGGTGGCTGTAGACCAAAGGCCCCAGCTATCTCGCCATAGGGCTGCTTATAACATAGTATGTGGCTTTCCAGAGCAAATAATCTGAGAGAGAACGAAAGAAAGAATAAGAGCGGCTGGGCGTGGTGGCTCACACCTGTAATCCCAGCAGTTTGGGAGGTCGAGGCAGGCGGATCATGAGGTCAAGAGATGGAGATCATCCTGGCCAACATGGTGAAAACCCGACTCTACTAAAAATACAACAATTAGCTGGGTGTGGTGGCGCATGCCTGTAGTCCCAGCTACTTGGGAGGCTGAGGCAGGAGAATTGCCTGAACCTGGGAGGCAGAGGTTGCAGTGAGCCGAGATCACGCCACTGCACTCCAGCCTGACACCTGGTGACAGAGCGAGATTCTGTCTCAAAAAAAAAAAGAAAAAGAAAAAGAAAAAAGAATAAGAGCAAGGATTTATCATGGAAAACCTCTTGTATACACTCCTCTAAGGACTGAAGCTCTCAAATGCTAAGATTTTGAAACAAAGGATTATACATAGGAGAAGACTATATGAGAAGCCCTATTATAATCACCCATTACCATGATTACAAACTAAAACTGAATTGTTGAAAAAAATGACAAAATTCTTTCTATTATTATTGAACTTTTGTGAAAGGAAAACATTGATTAAGGCCAGGTCTAAGAAAAAAAATGCCTCAATCTTTGAATAAGTGATCTTAAGATTATAGGTAATATTGTGGAAAGACTAAGTTCAGCAGAAATTGAGAGAGAATATATGAAAGAAAGTGAAATTCAATTAGATTTTCTTAAAAATCACCAGAATTCACAATGTTTGAGCTCAATATTACTGTGTGACATTATTCTATAAGGACTGACTGGTAACATTTTCAATTTTGGTTATTCTATTTTTAAAATTATCTAAAAACTTAGAGACAGAGATAATTAAGAAATAATTTTTTTAAAATGATATTCTATAAAGAAAGATGAAAAGAAAAATACAATGAGTTCCTAAAAAGAAAGATGAAAAGATCCAAAAAAGAAAGATGAAAACAGGAAAGGTAAAAAGAGGAATAGTCATTTAATAGAAATGAAGAGCAATCTCACTCATCAGTGAGAGTTTAACAATGAGAATGCATGGACACAGGGAGGGGAACTGCACGCACCGGGACCTGTTGGAGGGTAGGAGTCTAAGGGAGGGATAGGATTAGGAGAAATACCAATGTAGATGATGAGTTGATGGATGCAGCAAACCACCATGGCATGTGTATACCTATGTAACAAACCTGCATGTTCTGCACATATACCCCAGAACTTAAAGTATAATTTCAAAAAAGAAAGAAATGAAGAGTAATTTAGGTTGTACAAAAGTAAAGCATTTTTCTCCTGATTTTAAGCCAAAAATCATTCTAATGGGGCACTCTCAGTGGGTTCTGGATTTTTTCTGCTTGAAGATATTCATAAAGAGACTAAGAAAATATTTTTACAAAGTATTTCAGATGTTTACCTGCCTAAAGGCAGGCGCTTGAAGAGAAAATTTGTCAAGGCCCTTATATATGTTTTATCTTATAATTCCATAATTTCATGGTAATTCAAAACACTTTTTACTGTCAATATTCTCTATTTATGTTAACAGACATGAACTCCTATATCTTATTTCATTTATAATACAAGAGCTTGAAAAGCACCTTCAGATAGCAATTTGTACATGATCTGATATATTTTTATGGTTTTGTAAGCATGAAAGATTTAAAAGAACTGTACCAAGGATTGCATTATTTATAAAGGGAAGGTATGAAACAGCATGTTGTAAAAGAAATTAAAACAGAAAAGCAGTAGAATGCTAGTAAAAGTCTCCATTTTTACTGTATTTTCAGATCAAACACAAATCTAAACTTAGAGGATGGTGATGAAGGATCATATGAACTTCCAGCAACCACTAAGAAAATTCCTTTGTTACCATAATGAATAAGATTTCATGATATAGCCAAAAACCTTGCTTTATTTTCATGTAGGGACATACTGGGGCCTTGGCAAAGTAAACATCAATTGGTTGGTTTATTATGGCCTAGCCTTTTCCTTATGCTTCCTGTTAACAGCAGACTGAGAAACAAATATTTGAGAAATAAATTGAGCAGCAAAAAGAACTTTAACATTTACTAAAATACTAACCTATGCGTGTCTCCATTTCCTAATCTGTAAAGTAGGGAATAATAATGAAACTTATTGTATGAGGTTGTTGAGAGAATTAAATGATTTGCTCCATTTGAAGACTCTTGTTTATTTATGTTAATTATTATTATAGCAAAGACTTTCTTAACCGATCACTGTTATTATAGTCAACAAATTAACCAATGCTTGCCACATCCTATGTAAAACATACTGATTAATACTATGACTAGGTCAAACCAATTTAATGAACCAAAGCAAACTAAAGTGTATGTAGATAGAAGGCTCCCATTATACTCATTAGCAAAATCAAGTAGACTTCTTATTCTATTTGATCTTGAAAAAAGCTTGGACATTGTACACACTGCTTTTGATTGTAGTTCATGCCAGACAGAGGACACAGAATGTCAATAATTCCCCAATCATGGGATTCATCTGATACATTAACATCTGATAAATTAATATGCATTATATGTTTTAAGATTATAATGTTTAAGATATGTGTATATATGCTTTTCCATAATTTTTAATTTAACTTTTTCATTAGCTGATTATATACTGATGAAGATTATCCAGTATGGAGGAAAACATTAATAATAAAGAAGGCAGAGAATAACCATGAAAAAAAATATTTGGCTAAGTTAGTGTGATTAGGTTGCAGAACAAAAGTGAAAACTTCGTAATGCATATAATACACTCACAAATACATAATTCAAATGGTTAACAAATAATATTATGAATAAAGAGAATGTTATTCACTTGGAAATTTTGCTGATTATCTTTGAAATCTTTACAAAAAGAAATGATGAGACTCTAAAATATTGCCACTACGTCAATTGTGGGTTAAACCAGATAATACATTAGATGAAAAAAAAATCTTTAAAAATAAAGCTGCTTTCTGCTTTTAGATCACATTGAAAATTTCTTTAACTTCCTATTCTACTTGATTTTTTAAAAAAGCTTGGAAGTTATACACAGTACTTCTGTTTGTAGCTCATGCCAGAAAGAAGACACAGAATGTCAGTTTCCCAATCATGGGCCTCATCTGATAAATTAACATCTGACAAATATGCATTATATGTATTAAGATTATAATGTTTAAGATATATGTACATATAATTTTCCATAATTTTTAAATTTAACTTTTTGCATTAGCTAACTAATTACTGATTTCAATTCTGCTAGAAGGCTTACAAAGTTTTATTTCTTAAATTGGAGTACAAAGCATATGAATATCCTTTATATCATTATTTTCTCTTGTATTCATATATTTGAATATTTCATAATATGTATGCATGAATGGGAGACGAGAATGGAGACAGTGTCAAAGAAAAAGATTTTTTTGTTGTTTGGTGGGGGGTGGTTTGGAAGCAAAAAGTTTAATAGACAAAAAAGAAGAAAGAGAGAAAAAGCTTCCTCATGCTGAGAAAGTGGGTCACCCAAGAGATGGTCTCCAAAGAAGAGGATTCTATGAACAGTGAAGTTAGCTGAGGGTTCACAATTTACAAAGAGGGATTTGGGGGTTGTTATGGCTGTAGATCAGAAGACTCAGAGTGCCGAAAGTTTGTATGCTGATGTAGATTATCTAGTATGGAAGAAGATAATAACAAAAAAGAGAGAGAATAAGGAAAGAAAATATTTGGCTAAGTTAGGGTGATTGGGTTGCAGAACAAAAGTGGATTGTGTATATGACTTTCATAGAAGAAGGATACTCTTTGCTTTAACAAGAAATGTAAAAACAAAATTCCCAGAAATCTATCTGCCTCTCTATCTACACACACACGCATGTTATTTATAAACAACACATTTTTTTTTGTTTCTAGCTCCAGCTCCATCTATGGTTCTAACTTCTTTGAAAACAATTAAAATCTGTAACTGGAATAAATTTGAATTCCTATAAGACTCCAAGTAGATATGGTTTTCATAGTTCTACATTTTGGAGTGCCTTTGTCAGAGTTACATATGAATGAACAATTAGAGGTAGAGATAAGATTTGACACTCAAATTATCAGACACTAAGGATATTTTAACTAAGCAGACTTTCTCATTGTAAGTGGTTAAATGGTTAATGTATGTAAAAGCAACTCAGTAGAAACAATAGAATCCTCTTGCTTCCTTTCTACCTATGATTGGCCCAAGCCCTTACAATTTTTTCTTCTAAATATCTCTAAATCTGCATTTACTTGTCTAACTGCACTAGCATTGCTTCGTTCAAGCTCTCATATTATCTCACTTGGGAGATTGGTATGGTTTTCTTACTGTGTTCTTGTTTCTAGTGTCCCCACTAGTGTGATTTTCTGAAAACATAAATATGATGGTATCATTTGTCTACATAAAATCATTCTGTGACTCTGTGACATGTAGTCCTCACAGGACAAAACCCAAGCCCCCAATATGGCATATATGATTAACTGTGATATAGGTCTCACCCAGGACAAGCTATATAATTTTCTCAGAGCAATGAAAATTATATATGAAAATGTGGGGGCTGTTATTAATAAATTCAGAATTTCAAGGTGGTGACAGAAAAACATTCAACCTAGCCCGAGGTTTTCCAAGCACAAAGCCCTGTGCTATTGCACAGGTAGCATAACCACGAAGCTGGTCTTGATCTCACCAATAACCACATAATCTTTTAAAATTTCCTGACTAGTAGCCTCTGGTTTAGAAATGCTAACAGTTCTAAATATTTTGAAGTTCTGAGCCATTTATGAAAACATGTATCACTTTCATACGTGTTCATATTGCTTATGAAAGTTCTAAGTCTCATAACTTAGTATGATTTTTAGATCAAATTATGTTTGCTTGGGTTACAAATGTTGAAAGAATTTGAAACTTATTTTTTGAAGATATTTGGAATGGTCAAAATGTTATTAAAATGTTCTATCATATAGATAACATGTAGTGTGAAACTCAGTTTGAAACCCACTCTGATTAAATTGAGATATTAAAAAAAAATCCTGCCTCTAACAAGGGACGATGAACCAAATTAGATATTTATATTCCTATTGATACTTTCATCTCTATTATCTCTGTCATAATTTATTATTATATTAGAAGTTTTTCAGCTATTACATGGATACACTATTACTGTAAAGTATTAAATCAAGTCTAATCAGAAATAATAATTTTGAACTTCAAATGGTTAAACAATGAGAGATATTGTGGGCCCTTTTATAGAAGGATATGTTATGGGAATTGGAAGGACTCATGACATCAAAGAAAATTTATCAAAATGGTGATGATAAGGATTGAAAAGCTATAGTAGCATTAATTTTAAAATAGACTAATTTAGAATCATAAGTAAGTTTGAATTCCTGAAATAATACTTTTCTGGGGTAGTATATTAGGTAGGAATTCTTCTTGCTCACATATGGTATGAAGGGCATAGCAAATAAA
Source organism: Cheracebus regulus (assembly GCA_963574635.1). Classification (NCBI taxonomy): domain Eukaryota; kingdom Metazoa; phylum Chordata; class Mammalia; order Primates; family Pitheciidae; genus Cheracebus; species Cheracebus regulus. Next base: position 7,550 of record CAUYQU010100188.1, read on the forward strand.
TTTTGCTTTGTGCATAAGTCTAACATAAGAAAAACTTTTTTTGTTTCATAGTTTTGAAAAGTATAGGCGAACTGTTTTTGCTTCAATTTTATACTTCCTCTAATAAGCCAAAGAATGTTAATATCTGTAGTTAGGGTTTACACATCAGAAATCATTTTACTTAAAAATCCTTGGCCCTTTAAAAGTTGTTTTTATGGAAGATATTTTTATATCCTTTTATAAGACTTTAATAAAGGAAACTGAAAAACAAATAGAAGAAAAATTTGGTTGTCTAAAATATATGTAAAAATTAATTTATAAATTAGTAGGAAGCTGATATGCAGAAAAAATGGTTAAGGCAATTTGGTAGGCTGTTATAGTAATTATAAATAAAATACTTAAAAAAATCAATAATCCATGCTGAAATCTCCAGCTTCTTACAAGCTGGTATCTTTAATAATTGACTAGAGTGTCTTTGAGGTTCCTAGGAATGCTGGTCCAGTAATGCTTCCATTTTCCAAAGCCTGGAATAATTCCATTATAATACAAGGAGTTTTTCATAGTCTTAGCCTACAAAAAAAGATTGTTAAAAATAATTAATCCTATAATCCTAAAACTTTAAGGCTTATAATAGTATTGTTAGCTTGAATTCTATATAAAAAGAAATAGAAAAAAAAATTGATAGAACTTCTAAGGATATAATTTTCACCTTTGAAAAATATGTAGAAAATATAATTTCTACATAATTATTATTTAAGAAACTGTGTTCTTAAATAAATTTAAATTTATAAATTTATAAATTCTTTCTGTAGAAGGCTAATTTTTAAGATTTATCAACAAATACATGGGGAAAAAAGAACATAATTTTGTATTTATACAGCATGCTTTTTTACAGAGATCTTTAAACTCTACATGTGGCATTTAGTTATCTTCCTGTTACTGATATGAAACAGATAACAATAAATTATTTGCCTTATTTTTATATTTTGCCAAGATCATAAATTCTTACAATTACTGAACTAGCTTGTACAATCAATTAAATATTTGATGATTTCTCTTTGGGGCTGCCATACGGGTACATCTCTATGGTGCCCCTATGTAGAAGAGGCTTAGACTTCTCTATAACATTGATGCCAAGTATAACTGTGTATGCTTTGGTCAATTCAGTGAGAGGAGACATGAGGTGTGCCATTTATATGAAGCAGCCATCAAGTGTTTCCTGCACTGTCTGTCTCTTCTCCCCATTCATGTAATACTCTGCACCCAAGCATGATGCAGTCAGCAATACTGAACAAGTGAATGAGAAGTGAATCTTTGTTGTTGAAAGTAACTGAGGATTGGGAATCATTTGTACTACTGCAAAATTTAGCTTAATATGAAGAATTACATTAATATTTTTAAAACATATTCTATACTTGATTTTATTCATATTTACTTTACTTATAAAAACAGATAATAAAAGCCATAGGGAGTAAACTCATTTATAAATAAGCAAAAGAAATGGATTTGTGTGGATTGCCTGCTGTCTCATTTAACCCTCATAACCACCCTGAAACATGGGGAGTGTCTGACTGATTTTTAGATGAGGACACTAAGGCAGTTTTTAATAAAAATTTCTAGCTGACTTTCAGGATGATGTGAATAATTTCCTTACAATGTCGTATAAATATATGTATTCATAATTAATACATATGTAATATATATCATATATATAATTACATTTTAATTTTTGGAATAGAACTATTTTGCAATGAATGCTCCATCAACTAGTATGAAATCAATCATATTCATGTTAATATGAATTTAATTGAGAGATAATACAGTTAAGCTGAAACTACATCAGGCCTCAGATAATGAATATGGTACCTATTATTAGAGCATAATTTTGTGTTTGTTATTGTTTCTAGTTCAGTAAGCTTATACTGTTGTATACAGTATGTTAATTTACTTATTATACCACATTTCTCCTTTTGAAGGATTCATAAACTATTTTTTTGTACTTAACATCCTCCCATTAGAGTGTTTTTCCATCAATTGGTCCAAAGGAGAAAGTTACATATGAAATTTCTTAACTTTTTCCTTATAAAACTTGAGTAATTAAAACAGTACTATTTAAAAACAGAGATAATGACTCTCTGTAGTAAGTAGATACTTAAATGAAAACAGTGTTAAGTAGCCTGTTGAGTCATGCAACTCAACAGTGTTCTAAAGCCCAGAGTTGAATCTGATTCGTTCTTTTCAAGTTACCATAAAATTAAATGCCCTAAATAGAGCATGAACTTATTTAAGTAAATAGCTCAAAAAACCCACAAAACTTATGATCTGATAATCATCAACGAAAACTAAACAGGAAGTACTGTGCTGACCAAAAGAATAGCAGAATGTCAAATAAATATATCAACATAGAGACTATAAATCATGGATTCAGAAGCAGACACCAACAGAAGTAACAGGTTTTTTTTGGAGAATTAATGTCACATAAATTTATATTTACTTATCTTTTATGTATCCTGCTATACTTGCATAAATGATTGGTGATAACATACAGTAAAGATACAATAAAAATAAGGAAGACCAGTAAAGCCAGGTAAAAGGACAGAAGAAAAATCATAATAAAATAAGAACTCTAGTTTGATAGAAGTTACTGTAGTTTAGCACAAAACATAATTCTGACATCATAGTTAAATCAAAATGATATTTTGTAAATTTTATGGCTCTCATTTCTTAATAAAATTAACTATTTATTAAAGTATAGTTAGATACCATTAATGACAAGGTATAGATAGCATAATAGCAGTGTTTCAGAGAAAGTAAACTCATTCAGGGGTTCCGGAACTTAGCCTACTATTGAATATAAAAAGGTAACATTACTTTTGTTTTTCTCAATTAAATTTAATCTACTCCAAAAACTCACTGTCTGGACTTACAGAAAACTGAATTTAGTCACTCTTGAATATCACTAATATTCTATTCACAATAGTGTCAATGAGCTGAATGCAATTTAAACCTTTGAGGAGGAACACTTGGTCTCTCAGCATGGTCAATAAAATGCTCTGCTTTGAGCCCACTCATCTCTTAAGCCTCAGTGGCCATCCCTCATAAGATGCCATTGTTTGCGGTCCATTCTCTCCGGGTGTACAACACAGTAATTTTCTCTGAAGTGTGCTACCTCAGTAGATACTATGAAGGAGCTGGCATGGGGCTTCTTTCTCATGGAACATATAAGATCTCAATTCCTGTTGAAATTCTGCGAGAAGTTCCTGAGATAACCTTCTTTTCCTTCATCTTCCACCCAACCACATATACACTACATATACACTTCCGTATATTTTCTCCTTATCCGAATTGATTGTAAATATTCTCCCACTAAAGTCCCATTATAAAGACAATGCTCTTGGGAGTTGGAAAATTGGATGTGGCATTTCATTTATTCTTTTTATCCTAATTTGTAAGATACACTTTTTTTAAAAAAAAGGTTAAGTCTTAAGGATAGTCAGAGTTAAGTTTTATTGCTTTGTTGCTGGTGTTGGAAATATAGCATTTTATTACTAATTCTGTTTACATCAGTATAAGTTTTAATTATTGAAGACAGAGAAAATGAAAAAATTAAAAGAAAATTACTCTTCTCCCAAAAATAAGGTATTAGAAAATGGTCTGAAACATATTAACTTGTCTTACGCCACCATCTATTCCTTTTCTTTCTCTCAATGTAGTACACTATACATAACATAAAACTTACCATTTTCATTATTTTTTAAGTGTGCAGTTCAGTGGCATCAACACAGTTGGGTAACTGTCACCACAATACTTCCAAACTTGTCATAGTTCCAGTTTGAAACTCTGTATCTACTAAATAATAATTCCTGATTCCACTCTCCCCTCAATCACAGGTAACCACCATTTTTCCTCCTATCTCTGAGAATTTGAGAAAGATTTGACTCTTCCAAGTACTTCATACAAGTGAAATCGTATGTATATGTCCTTTGTTTCTGACTTACTTCACTTAGCATAATGTCTTGATGGTTGATCCATGTTAGAGCATGTATCAGAACCTCATTCGCTCTCAATTGTATTCAGTATCTTTCCTTAGCTGAACAATATGACTGTGTTTGTTTGGCAACAGAGTTGAGAAAGGAATTGGAATTAATGAGCTTAACGGACAGCAAACTAAAGCATATCTTTTGAGAGAGAGAGAGAGAAAAAAAAAAGAAGTGGCCTGGGGAGCAGACAGGGAAACTGCAGAAGCTGATTATAGCACTTGTATATTTTTCCATTGTACTGGAAAATTAATTTGAACACTTTTCAACACTTCTTCATTTGTGGTTTACATTGGACACTGCTTTTTAGATTTATTGCTTGGTTTGAAAATGGACAAAAACTTTATAACAGCCTCCCTATCTATTCTCTCCTTTCTGAATTTATGAAAGCTGGCAGGTTTTTCTATTAAAAACCTAGTCATGCGAATCTTGTAAAAAGATGTCATTGTTTTAAAACAATGCAGTGAGCAGTGAGGACAAAGACTGCCAAGTTAAACAAAGCGTAAAAAATCAGTCCACATGTTCCCACACCCTTAGGCCCTTATTCCAGTGTGAATTGCCTGTGAGTTTCTGATGACAAAACTTGGCCCTCCAGGCAATTCATCCTCAAAGGGCTCAGGTCTCTCCAGAAACTGCATTCATACTTCCCAGGTGATTGTGGCTTTTATCAAAAGCAGCAGTTGAAGAACAGGAAAGCTCAGCATCCGAGAAGTAGTCCAGCCCTGAGCAGGAGTTTGACCTTTGGGCCAGTAATGGTAAGGGCTAGAGAGCAAGGCAGTCATTGGGTTTGGGTGCTCAAAAATGGTAAAAGCCAGGCTTATCAGATGGCAAATGACTTTCTTATTCTGGAAATAAACAGTGTATTTGGAATCTTAGTTTTTGGTGTTTGTCTTTGAAATATATCAGACAAGTGTGTCAATAAATAAATGCATAGTACTCAGGATAAAAGTAAAGCACTCCAAATGTGTGCATAGTATTATTATAGCTACAGATATGCCTCTACCTATATGCCCATAATAATATATATTTTCAATAGTTATTTGTGAATCCTTCTTATAGCTTCCTTACATATACAGAAAAACTTACTTTAAAACTTATTGGAAATTTCAAGATTCCCAGCAGACTTAGCCTCCTGCTGCAATGACCAGTCCATGCAACCCTAACTCTGGAAAGTAGCACTTGTCAACCTTGTGACTTTCATTGGCTACACAGGTATCTCATCCCACCATCAAGATGAGATCAGAAAGCCTTTTTCTTGCTGAGGAGCCTACCCTGTGGTTGCTGTTTTATAAACCCACCTACCTATTCTGATAATTAAGAAATGACATTGAGTCTCAGGTACCAAACACTGTTGCCACTGTTTGTTTGGGGTATACATGTTGACTTCTAAATTACAGGTTGTACCTGTCAAAATATTTCATCTGTGGCCTGGCTTAGCCTTTGCCATGCTGAATCATACTATATAAAACCATTTGTCATTTTTTCCTTCATACTTATGTCAGACTTGGTTTTCTAGATTCAAAATATTCAACCAGACAAGCAACAAACCCTAGAGCACTGTCTTTAAGGACAAGGACTTTAAGCCTTTTCTTCCATTGGGGCTTAATATCCTGGTTTCTCACCTCAACATTTGTGGTAATGATGCACTCTCCATTTCATATGAAGAGACTTTCTAGCTGTCTCTGATTAAGCTGTTCTTCCTCAGCGCCCTGATTTGTATCCCTGAATTTTTCATCCTCCTACCAGTGATAAATGGAAACTAGCCCTTTGCATGTAATGAATACACTTGGCCTATGTACAATGTAGACAGATGTACTATATCATTAAACACTGTGTTAAATAACTCGAATTATAGTTGAATTGAGAAAATACATCCTTCTATTAGGAATCATGGGAGTTGTTTGGGATTTTATATTGAAGGAAGAATCACAGAACTATATATATTCAAGATAAGACACTACTATTTATAATGCACAGCATTAACATTAAAGTTTCTTTCCCAAACAGAAAAATAAGGCAATTACAAATGTTTCCTGTAGAATGCAGTTCCTTGAATTATATAATGTTACTACTCTACAAGTTCCACATCATATATTAACATCTAAAAAAATCTAAGCTCTGAAAGAAAAAGCCACACAATATAAACATCCACATTTAAGAGGTGTTGTAGTATAAAACAAGAAGCAGTAAAGCTAGAAAAATACCTCATAGTTTACTCTTAGTAAGCATATCTGAAATTTAGTACCTAATTGAAAGACATTTTAATCTGACAGAAAAGTGGTAAATGTGAAAATTTTAAATTACTTTCTATGGGTAGAGCTTATATGCCCAACTATCCCTACAAATAATTTAGTGGGCCTGATATATATGTCCACTCCCACCCATGAAAGAAAAGAGGAGAAAAAAGGACTGTCCAAGGTATTAAACAAGTGGAATAAAAAAATAAGTGATCTTAATAGCTGTGGACTATAGGTTATTCCTAAGATAGAAAAGGAAATTCACATAATTCAAAGGAAAAAATGTTAAATGAACCCATTATTCTGCCTCATATTCCTAGTTTGTTTCCCTTACAACACCCTTTAAAGCACATCTCACAATGCTATATGTACACTTATTTGAGGATACATAATATTTGTAATTTTTATATTTCCCATTAGACAGACCCTGAAAATCTATAAAAACAGGACTGTTTCATTTTTATTTACTGCTGATTACTTAGACGCAGAGTAGTGCTCAATAAATAGCAGTAAATTATATGAAAATTTTTCTTCTTTTTTACATTTCAGGAAATAATGACTCATCTGTTTTTCAATAAATTTTAATGTGTATATTTGAGGTTTAACAACATGATGTTATGAAATACATATAGATAATAAAATGATTACTATAGGGAAGCAAATTAAAATATCCATCATCTCACATAGTTACTTTTATTTTTGTGACAAGAGCAGCTAAAGTGTACGTATTTAACAAAAATCTCAAGGGGCTCTCCATTTTATTGTCTATAGTCCTCGTGTTATACATTAGATCTCTAGACTTGTTTATTCTACATATCTGCTACTTTGTGGCATTGGCCAAATCTCTGTTACATCCCTAGCTCCACCCACGTACTCTTCTATTTTGAATTATGTATTTTGAATTATCCAAGGATTTATTCATTTTCATCATTTAACTCATGGTTTCTGAAGGCCTGCAGATGTATCATTTCTGTTTTTTATACTGTACATTTCCCTATAACCAAGATGCCTTATCTTCAAGGAGCCTAAGTTCCTAATATTCAGAGGAAGTGACAAACGGAAGGACAAGTTCGACCCTGAGACAATGTTCACAAAAAGATGAGAGAAATGGAAAAACAAACAAAAACAAAAAAAACAAAGCATCAATTCTCCATTTAAAAGCTAGGGAATTAATGATGAATATTTCTTTTCATAACAATTTCATAATAAAGCTTAGGGAATTAATGATGAATATTTCTTTTCATAACAATTTCAATGTGAAGAAGAAGCAAATATAAATTTTATGATAAAGAGATCAACCAATAGGATAATTAGCAAAACAAAATTTTCACTTTAGAATGATATATTCCATTTCAGTCATGAAGACTAGCCTAAGGCATCAGGTCAATTAATGTAATAACTTCGTACATAGAGACTTAGGCATAACAAGTGAAATTTAATTTAGTGGTCTCATGCTAATCGTCAAGGGTCCAGAAGATAGCAACAACATAATTAAAGAAAAGGAAAATAAAATTTATGAGGTTAACTGAAAGAACTAGTGCAATATAGCCCAGAAAGAGAAGACTAAAAAATGTTTAATTTCATTTTTTTCTAACACTTGAAAGGATATAGAAGAGGTATGATATTAGGGCCAAAGAACTGGTATGAATGTTAATACAAATGTGCCAATAATAAAAAACATCTGTGCAGCTAGGGCATTTGGATATTTTATATTAACATTTTTTTCCATAATATTATGTGAGTTTTTCTCTGGAGTTATGAACAAAGCTCATTATCTCTTCTTGTTAGTGCAATGTAATGTCCACCAACTATGAAATCTGATGTAGTTACTCTCATAAAATTTTGTTCTAAGTGCCTAGTTTTTCCAATATTCCCTGATGGACACACTAAAGGAAGAAAATAAATCAAGGTTTACTTCCATGATAAATCCATGGTGCTAGAACAGATATCTTGCAAGAAGAAATCATCAAATAGCATGTAACAAGACATCTTTAACAAGAATTACTATTTCCGGTGAATTTACACAGTGGACAAATCATCCAGATTTTAGGACTTGAGATAAAAGCAACAATCTTCAGACAAATCTCTGCAAAATTGCTATTTGTAAATTGTTTTCATATAACTTTAATAAATATGAGATTCTGATGTATCCAGCTAGAAGCTCCCTGAATCATTTTCTAAACATACGATGATACTGTGACTGACAGCAGGGTATCATTAAAGAAACAACAGCTTGAATAAAGGGAGAAACGAGCTCCCGGACTTGCCAGGGAACTTACTTCCATTATAGATTGGGGGTGACTGCAATAAAGTTATTGCCTATTTTTTTCTGTACCACTTCAGAAGTAATAGCATCTACAGATGATAGGAATGCCATTCATTCATTCACTCAACATAAAAATTAATTAAGTTCTTATTACACAGCAGGCAATGTGCCTGTTACTATCTGTCACCTATTGAAATTACAGTCTATTAGTGATCATGACAATTAGCAGCTACAAATCAGTTCAGGTAAAGGTGTTTTAGACAAGAGAGAGAGAGAATGCCCTTTTAGGGAACTGAAAGGAATTCAGTAGGGTAGGAGATGTTGTTAGGGGCAAAATTAATTACCAAACTACATGTAATTTTAAAAAGGAAACCTGTACCTTTTCTTAAGAAAAATAGGAAAGTATTAAAATGTTTTATTTATTCAATATGACATACAGGAGTAAAGCAATGACATTTTATTTTAGAAGGAACTAGAATGTAAAAGGAACAATATGTATATATTTCAACAATAGATTTGGGCTTCATATTTTAGTAAATTAATATATTTGGAAAAATGCAGATCCCTGATGGGAAATAAACAGGTCATCTAGAATGACAATAATATGTGTAAATTCATAAGAAGTAGCTTACCAAGAACAGAAAATTAGAAATTTATCAAGGCAAGAGCAAACAGCCATTCTGCCAAAGATTGCATCATCATTGCAGATGGTTATGTGAGGTCGTGTTTTAACATGGGAATTCATCCTACTTTTTGTTTCGTTGTTTGCCTCTTAACAGAAACAAATATTTGGAAAGTTTCTCTGCCGCACCTCTTCTTACTAAGTCGGTGAGTGTTCCTGCCATATTCTGCACACCTACCACACCAAGGGAGGAAGGGGTTTAAAGCCACATTGAAGTTGTGCAGCACTTACCTACGGTATTCCAGGCCAGAGCCCAAGATAGAGCTGCTTGAAAAACCATTATCTTTCTGTTTATCTGAGGAGTCCACTGGAGTATATTTGTTTAAAGGAATGCCCTATTTAAAATCTCTGTCTGCCATTTTAAATTTCTATTGATGGTGTGGTATCTCATAGCATTTTAATCTACTGTGTTAGCCAAACAAATAAAAGAGAAGTTGCTACTTTAAAAGATAATACATTATCTTAGCTCTTTATGTGGTATTCCTTTTGTATTTCCTACTACTTGAGAGACTGTTATTTCTCAGCTGCTTCACAATCTCCAAGTTATCTTTATTTTGTTTCTCAATACATTTAAAGATGTGGCTAATGGAGATCTTTGAAGAGTTTCACCCATTGTGTGTATCTTACAGAAGGTATTGGATAAATGATAGTGAAGACATGAGACATACTGACAACGGTGATGATGATTCTGGCAGTCAGATTTTCAAAGTGCCAAAAATTTGGAATAATCCCATAGCAGCATTAAAATCACCACAGTCATTAGTTTTTTTCCTTTGACCTACATATTACAAAGTAGTTTATTATTCTCACTTACCAACTGCATTCTATATAGCACCAAAAGAAAGCACTATAAAGTTGTGAAGAGCTCATTATAGTTTGAATTGTGAAAACCTGGGTCAGATTACTGGCAGTTTTATTAACTATTTGTGTTACTCAGACAAGTTCCTTAATTTCTCCAGTCCTTAGTGGACTCTTATGTAAAATAAGAAAAGCAACAATTACAGTTTAAGGTGTTAAATGAGACAACATATATTAACTGCTTAGCATATTGTAGGTACTTAGTGCATTTTCTTCCCTCTAAATTTGGAGGAAAAAATATTGACTTATACAAATTTATTTTGCGTGCTCTTTAGAGATATAAAGGATTAAAGGACATGTTTTCAGTGGAAATATTTTCTTTAATATTCATTCATTATAAAAGTTTCATTTCCATTAATATTTATATTTTCTGAAGTTATCACTAATTTAACGTATTCTGCTATAAGGAAAGAATAATTATTCTATTTATTTTGTTGGTATATATTATTATACCTTGAAATCTTTCCATTCTTTCTGTTGTTCCTTTTTCAAATATTCATTTTTGACATCTTCCTACAAAGGAACACAAGATTAGATTGAAAAAAATGAGCCCTTTTCCCAATTATTTAGTATTTTATACCATGGTTTCTGCCACTAAATTTATAATCAGAGCAAACCTTGACATGTTTAACTGTGGACAGCTGGAAAATAATAACAGAGGCTTTGAATAGGCAAATGGTAAAAAGATAGGGTAACTTATTTGAACAATCCCAAAATGTAAAGAATAAGGTGAGACTTTCAAAAAAACAGAATGAAAGAATAGTTGTATTGATACTTTTACTAACAAATCATCATATATAAAGAATTTAGCTGTGTTTATAAAAAGCGAGAGACACTCATACCCTTCCGACTCCAAATACATAGTCTTCTCAGGCATTATTGCATCTAAATAACACTATCATTTTATAAAATAGAAACAAGTGAAAAACAGAGGGGTGAGATTTATTAAGTTTTGTTCCCAATTTTAAAATTAAAGATTTGACCAACATGATCTCTATACTGCTATGTGACACTAAAATCATTATTTCTTTTGTGTATATCATCGTTTTTGTTTTACTGTTTTTAGATCCAAATTGCAAACATGAGTGAATATAAATCTACACATAAGTTGAATAAGTGTTTATATAATATGTATATAAAATTAAAAATCCCCAACTTTCTTACCAATAATCTCACACAGAGCTTTAGTTAACAAATGTAAAAGAGCATTTTTACATTTTAGAAGGATGTGATTATGCTTCTACTACATTTTACATATTTTAGAAGGACTTGATTAAATATACGAATATAAAAAACAGATTTCTTAAGCAGAAAAAGGAGTGCACTACTTAACATCCCAACTATTCACATAAAAACCTGTAATAGTACCTTATGGCCTATTAATGATCAAAAAAATTCAAATGATAGTGAATCTGTTTTCATACACTGTCACATTTAATACACATGTAAAAGGCATATAATGTACAACAGCTTATTTTGCTTCTGGAATATGATCTGTCACTTAATATAGTAAGTTTTCCGCTCAACATGACAATAACTTATCATAGTTAATTTTAAAAAATCAAACCAATTAATAGAGGATAATCAACATGGATTATTCATTTCAAGAAAATATGAATGAACTCAAACAACACTAGCACAATTTAAACGTTAACTAATTCTACAGACGCATAAGTATCTTCCTTTGTCCATAACTTACATATGCTTTTTAGTGTTCAAAAAATATCACTGTACAGTGTTTCTGTATAATAAATACTGTATGAAATTACTTTTGTTTTTTTCTTGGAGACTCATGATAGTTGGGGATTTTCTTTTAAAATCATGTCTGTAATAACTCTCAATGTAAAGGAAACTTTAGGATTAATTATAGTGGATACATCTTTTCTGACACTATTATTCCTCATACAAGGATAATTTGCTGGATAGCTTCACATTGTAGAATAACGAATGCCCCCATCTCTTTTTGGCACTCCAAATTAAACATCTTTCAATGAAAACAAAAAACAGATGTTCAACATTAGCAGATGTCCATGGTGACACACTAAACATATGCAGGGAGTGGAAATCCTAGCTCCACTCACATGTGTGAGAAATGCTGACCAGTGCATGGAGGATTTCCAAGTATCATCACTTGGTTTTGTAAGAGTAGAATTTCATTCATGTATTAGATAATGTTATCCTCCAACATTCCAACATCTATACTGTGCCAAATCTTTTTTTTGTTAATAAAGTGTAATGATCTACTGAAAATTTTAAACCATAGTTTTATATTATTTCTACATAAAAGAACAAAATAAGCAAATAATTACAATACGCAAAAATGATTTATTTTCACTATTAAAATAAATTCTTAAATTTATCTATTTTTTTTAATTTCCAAGTGGCTTCCACCATTATTCACTTTGAGGCTACTCAAATGCCATCTTCTCAAATGCAGACTTTACTTGTTTAATCCAGACAGAATATCTGAATTGAAATATCCATTTTTCTCCCCACTAGAAGCTTTGTGAAGTCAATGAGTAATCTGATTTACTTATCATTCTATTTCTAGTACCTAGAATAGAGGAGATGGTATATACTCAAGAAATATTTGTCGATTAATTGGAGGAGGATATAAAGTCATTTGTTTCCTCCTCCCTTTCTCTATTTCTTTATTTTGGGGGTTTGTGGGAGGTCATTCCTCACTAATCAGTGCCACCGTACCCTGCATTTGATAGATAAGTAATAAAAATAATTATCTAAATCCAGGTGCTACCCAAATTAGCCCTTTATAAATGATGTTTCAGCTAATATTATTTTTGAAGTATAAATTCCATACAATAAAATATATTTTTCTTACATTTTCTATTAGATCAGCTTTGACAATTGTATATACATATGTTACCATCACCCAAAACAAGACAAAGAACCTCTCTATCTCCCTGAAAAGTTAACCTATAACCTTTTTCAGTAAAACCTCTTTTCACAGAGTCAACTACTTTTGGACTTCTATCACCACGTTTTAGTATTATTTTCCTAAATGAAATCAGACAATATGTCCTTTAGGTCTTTCCAGTTTTGCTCTTTTTGAACAATGTCTGTAAGATTTTTCCATATTGTTACGTGTACCAATTTGTTACTTTTTACAAATGGGTAGTACTCCATTATTCTAACGAACTTCACTTTGTTGACTCATTTTCCTGTTGATGAATATATGTGCTTTTCATTTATTAAGACTTAGATTGCTATGAACATTCTTGTAAAAAAATTTTTGTGTTTCTTTTTGACCCTTCTGTTAAGTACTTAGGAAGGGAGCATAGGGTAGTCATAAGGTAGATTTAGGTCTCACTTTAAAGAAAATAAAGATTTATCCAAACTTGTGTAATTTTATATTAACATCAACAATGTATAGTAGTTCCAATTGCTCTTTACCTCACCCTGTCACATGACAACTTATGACACCAAAGTTATAAAGATAATCAGCTATGTTTAGTACTAGAATCTTTATGGGTCTGTACTTTATGTGTAATGTGTTTGATCTGTCTTTAATTACTATATTATTTAGTTTTTCATAAAGTGAAGCTAAGGATTATCGTTCATTTTTTCCCATACAAAAATGTTTGTGTTTAGGAAAATATGAAGTAATATCTAACTGTGGTTTTAAATCAAATTTCCCTAATAATTAATGTTGTTGAACGCTACCTTATGTGTTTACTGGACATTTCCATATCTTCTTCTGCAAAGTGCCAGTATTTTGTCCATTTTATTATTGAGTATTTTCCTTACTACTGTTAATAGGTAGTAGTACTTTACACATTCTGCATACACATTCTTATTCATATTTACATACTGTTAATATTTTCTCAGTCTAAGGGTTTTCTGTTGATTGTATTAATCATGTCTTCTGATGAGTAGATATTGATAATATTGACAAAGCCCAGTTTATAATTTTAGAAAATTTTGTATCGGTGACTTTTTTTATGCCCTGCCTAAGACATATTTCCCCACACCAAATTCATAAATATATTCACCTACATTTATTCTAGAATCTTTATGTTTCTGGGATTTATGCTTAAATGTTTGATCTGTCTTGAATTTTTCTTCTTTTTTGTATAGAGTTTTAAGTCTATTTATTTCCCCTAGAAATATTTTGTTATAAAGATTATCCTTTTCTATTTCAATTGACTAGAGTCTTGTAAAAAGTCTATCAACAACACATGCGAGTCTATTGCTGATCTATATTTGTTTCATTTTTCTATTTGTGTATGTCAATATGAAATTTCATTGGTCATTGCAACTTTATTGTAAGTCGTGAAATAAAGGGTGAGTTTTGTTCTTTTAAAATATTTATTTGACTTTTATACATCTTTAGTCTTTTCATTTGAATTTTAGAACAGTGTGATGGTTTCTTAAAAAAAACATTGATAGGGATTCATTTGTGTTTATAAATAAACTTGGAAGAATGAAAGAATGACCATCTTAAAAATATTCAGTCTGTTCTTTGAAACCAATGAGAACAAGGATACAATATACTAGAATCTCTAGGACATAGCTAAAGATGTATTTAGAGGGAAATTTATAGCACTAAATGCCCAAGAGAAAGAAGGAAGATCTAAAACTGACACCCTAACATTACAATTAAAAGAACTAGAAAAGCAAGAGCAAACAAATTCAAAAGCTAGCAGAAGGCAAGAAATAACTATGATCAGAGCAGAACTGAAGGAGCTAGAGACATGAAAAACCCTTCAAAAAAATCAATGAATCCAGGAGCTGGCATTCTGAAATGTTTAACAAAATAGACCACTAGCTAGACTAACAAAGATGAAAAAAGAGGAGAATCAAATAGACACAATAAAAAATGATAAATGGGATATCACCACTGATCCCACAGAAATACAAACTACCATCAGAGAATAGATAAACACCTCTATGGAAATAAACTAGAAAATCTAGAAGAAATGGATAAATTCCTGGATGAACCTCCCAAGACTAAACCAGGAAGAAGTTCAATCCCTAAATAGACCAATAACAAATTCTGAAATTGAGGCAGTAATTAATAGCCTCCCAACCAAAAAAAAGCTGAGGACCAGATGGCTTCACAGCTGAATTCTACCAGAGGTACAAAGAGGAGCTGGTAGAATTCCTTCTGAAACCATTCCAAACAATAGAAAAAGACGGACTCCTCCCTAACTCATCTTATGAGGCCAGCATCATTCTAATACCAAAACCTGGCAGAGACGCACACACGCGTGCGCGCGCACACACACATACACACAAAATTTCAGGCCACTATCCTTGATGAACATTGATGTGAAAATCCTCAATAAAATACTGGCAAACCGAATCCAGCAGTACATCAAAAAGCTTAGGCACCACGATCAAGTCAGCTTCATCTTTGGGAAGCAAGGCTGGTTCAACATACACAAATCAATAAACATCATCTATCACATAAATGGAACCAATGACAAAACCACATGATTATCTCAATAGATGCAGAGAAGGCCTTTTATAAAATTCAACATCTCTTCATGCTAAAAACTCTTAATAAACTAGGTATTGATGGAACATATCTCAGAGTAATAAGAGCTATTTATGACAGACCCACAGCCTGTATCATACTGAATGGGCAAAAGCTGGAAACATTCCCTTTGAAAACTGCCACAAGACAAGGATGACCTCTCTCACTACACCTATTCAATATAGTATTGGAAGTTCTGACCAGGGCAATCAGGTGAGAGAAAGAAATAAAGCATATTCAAATAGGAAGAGAGGAAGTCAAATTGTCTCTGTTTGCAGATGACATGATTATATATTTACAAAACTCCATTGTCAAAGTCCAAAATCTCTTTAAGCTGATAAGCAACTTCATCAAAATCTCAGGATATCAAATCAATGAGCAAAAATCACAAGGATTCCTATACACCAATAATAGACAGAGAGCCAAATCATGAGTGAACTCCCATTCACAATTGCTACAAAAAGAATAAAATACCTAGGAATACAACTTACAATAACTTCTTCAAGGACAACTATAAACCACTGCTCAAGGAAATAAGAGTGGACACAAACGAATGGGACAACATTCCATGCTCGTGGACAGAAAGAATCAATATCCTGAAAATGGTCATACTGCCCAAAGTAATTTATAGATTCAGTGCTATCCCCATCAAGCTACCATTGACTTTCTTCACAGAAATAGAAAAGCTACTTTAAGTTTCATATGGAACCAAAAAAGAGCCCGTATAGCCAAGACAATCATAAAATTTATTCATGATTGTGAATGGTAAATTTGAACCTTTGGTATGAATGGTAAATTCATGGTAAATTCAAACCTTTACCATCACCTTGAGACTTACATCTACCTACCTATGCCTGACATAACACAGAGTTCATTCTTAGAGTATGGAAGGTAGGAAAACTTAATAACAGGGAATTAATTTAGCTTCTAGGCACTGGGCTTATAAATTTATATGTTCCCTCCTTCTTGCCTACTTTCTTCCTGCCCCACTGTAAGAATAGTCTTTATCTTCTATCCAGGATTTGGATTCCAACCTCTTTTGCATTATAGGAACTTTTATTCCTTCATAATTTCACAGGCTTTTCTTCCCTTTTTACCATTGTAATTTTAATCCCAGTTCTCACCTTTAAAAATCAAGACAGGAATACGTGACTCAACTTCTTGCTGTATGTAATGCAACATCTCTTTTTCTTTTTACTCAATTTTCTTGGAAAAGTAGAATACACTAACTGTTTGAATCTCTTTTCTTCTAATTTATTCTTCAACTCACTAGTCTTCAGATACTACTCACCCAAAATACTAAGTATGACATCGTTGTGGCCACATCTAATAGATGCTCCTCAAACAATCTTATATTATTGACTCTCTTGGTCATTCTGCTAATCTTTTATCCCTTTTGGAAGTTCTAGCCACCATTTTGTTCAGTGATATGATTTCCTCTGACTCTTCTTTCTCTTTCTCCCTCTTTTCTCATTAAATGTCATAATTTCCTATGTTTTTTGTACTCGACTTTCAACTGTAACTTTACACAGTCTCTCTGGATGATCTTATCCCTTGGCATCAAATAATACCTCTATGTTGATTATCCTGAGATTTCTCAAATCAATACCTTTATCTTAGCCGTCTCTTTCATAATCTTCCTTCTTCCCTCACTCCCTCTTCCTCCCTCCCTCCCTCCTTCCTTCCTTTTCCTTCTTTCTTTCCTTCCTTCCTTCCTTCTTCCTTCCCTCCATCTTCTTTCTCCTCCTCTTCTTTTCTCTCCCCTTCCCACTCCTCCTTTTCTTCTGCTTCTTCTTTCTTCATCTAAATGGCCTCAATCAATGTGCCCCCAATTTAACAAACTGTCTTCTTTAAAAAATTGCCCTGCTTCCTGTGTTTCTGTTCTCAGTAGAAGGTAATATCTTTCACCTAAATACCTAATTCACAAACTTGGGCAAATCGAGTCAATAATTACTTATTTTCTTTATTTACCACTCTGCAAAATCCTATATATTCTGCTTAATTAATCCCTCTTAAACTTATCTGCTTTTCTCCTTCTCCACTCCCACTAACTGAGTTCATGTCCTAATCTTATTTGGCATGGATTACTGCCATAGTAACCTAACTAGTCTCCCAGCCTCGGTTTCAGCCACAGTGAGCAATGCTGTGCTCTGTACTCAGAATGATGTCTCAAATAGCTATCCAAAAAAAATGCAAACTTTTTGGAATTGTAAAAAACATTATTGACCTGTTTTTTAATTTTCTATTTTTATCTTTCACTTTTCCTTACCATTCTTTATTTACTGTATTAGTTCACTGGATAAATTACAGTTCCAGAAACAGTGTGATTTCCCTTACCTCTATCTCCACATCTTTGTTGCTTCTTTTGCTGCCATACTCTTTTCCTTACCATCCCGAAATGACTGCTATGCTCCTGGAAGAGCTACAGGCACTCAAGGCCAGCCTGTGAATGTAGCCAGGATGGAGGTAAAAAGGAAGGTTGTACCCTGCAAAGCCACAAAAGCAGAGCTACCCAAGACCGTGGAAACCCACTTCTTGCATTACCATGACCTGGATGTGAGACATGGAATCAAAGGAGATAATTTCAGAGCTTTAAGATTTATCTGTCCTTCTGGATTTTTGACTTGTATAGGACCCTGTAACACCTTTGTTTTGGCCAATTTCTCCTATTTGGAATGGCCATATTTACCTAATGCCTGTACCCCATGGTATGTAGGAAGTAATTAATTTGGTTTTGATTTTACAGTCTCATAGGTGGAAGGGACTTGCCTTGCCTCAGATGAGACTTTGGACTGTGGACTTTTGAGTTAATGCTGAAATGAGTTAAGACTTTGGGGCACTGTTGGGAAGGCATGATTGGTTTTGAAATGTGAGTACATGAGATTTGGGAGAGTCCTGAGTGGAATGATATGGTCTGGCTGTGTCCCCACCCAAATCTCCTCTTGAATTATAATTCCCACAATTCCAAGGTGTCATGGGAGGAGCCTGGTGGAAGGTGATTGAATTATAGGTATAGGTCTTTCCTGTGCTGTTCTCATGATAGTGAATAAGTCTCATGAGATCTGATGGTTTTTAAAAACAGGAGTTTCCCTGCACAAGGCATCTCTTTGCCTGCTGCCAACCATGTATGACATGAATTGCTCCTCCTTGCCTTCCTGCCATGATAGTGAGGCCATCCCAGCCATGAGGAACTATAAGTCCTTTAAACCTCTTTTGTAAACTTCCCAGTCTCGGGTATGTGTTTATCAGCAGCATGACAATAGACTAAAATGTTGGCTAACTCCTGCTTATCATCGATGAGTTAGCATATGTGTCCTGTTTTCTAAAAAACATCACAGATTGTTATTCTGAGTTTGGTGCCCATCCTATGTGTTTCTGTAGTGCGCTATGGTTTGCCAATATCAGTTTGGGTGAAGTTCGATATGCTCATAGAAATTGTGTCTTTTTTTCTTCTAAGTAGTTTCATGTGTGCTACACTCTCTGTGGCACAGTAGATCAGATTAAATGGATCATGAAAGTAGATGCATGGGAACTCCAATTGTGTACATATGTACTGAATAGCCTGTTCTTGGGAAGCTCTATTCCAGTGAATGAGACACTGTAATAAGGAATCAGTTTATAGGTTTCTTGAGATAATATATATTAGCTGTACCAGTAATTCGGTGACAGTTATTTGATCATGGGGAAATTTCTGACTTCATCATCATCATCATTGTGAACTTCAACTAACAATTCTTTTTCAATTTCCAGTTCAAATTTATTGATTTATTTCAGTGATACTGAGTATCCAGTTACAGGACTGAAGATATTTTGGGTTCCTAACCCCTGGTAATATGCATACGACTTTATTTAGAAAAATAGGTTCTTTGCAGATGCAATCAAGTTAAGATGAGGTCATACTCTGGCTGGGCTCTAATTCAATCTGACTGATGTCCTTATAAGAAGAGATATGCTAAGGATACACAGGGAGAATGCCATATCACAATTGAGGTAAAATTGAAGTAATGAGTCTACAAGCTAAGGAATGCAAAGGTTTGCTGGCAACACCAGAAAACAGGAGAATGGGATGGGTTAGATTCTCCCTTAGGGTCTTCAGAAGAACATGGCCATTTGAACAACATGATTCTGGATTTCTAGCTTCTAAAACTGTGAGAAAATAGATCTCTGTTGTTTAAATCCACCCAGTTTGTGGTACTTTGTTACTGCAACCATAGGAAACTAAGACAGGATTGTTCTTCCTGTTTACTCTCTCTGGCTTTTAAAATCTCCTGTGCATCTGCTGTGTTTGAATGTAAGAATGGGAGGAAAATACATTTTCTTGTGAAAAAGGCAAAAGTAAACAAAAAGCCAAATTTCATCTCTTCTTTTTTAAGAAGCTAGAAGATATTAGGTGACTCAACTTTTTCACACATATACTCCGTCATTCTTAGGGGATAAATTACCTGCAGCTGCAAGTGAAGAGAAATTTGAGTTCCAAATAATGTACCTACGGCATCAAAAGCCTACTGAACTGAATAAACACAAATAAGAACAATATTTTCTAGGGCAGATTAAGCATTTCTATTGCAAATGTGAAAATGTAAGCATTCTGAGACATAGAATGCAGAAAAAACAGTTGACGTTAGAGTTAAAAATAAATTGACAAGAGGAGATGCAATTAAAATGTTGAGATTTGCAATTCAAATGTTCAAATGTTTCAGATGCTAGAGAATCTGATCAGTATGATTGATGTAGGCTAACTTTCATGTTAATTGTGGCCAGCAGTGGAGAGTTACTCATCAATGTAGAAGTGATTATTGGTGCTATAAATGGTAGGTGAAAAGAGGAGGATTTCTCATCATTTGAAATTGAGCTGATTAATCTCAAGGTGATTGCTTTGAGCTATCAAAGTTTTCAGTAGCAGCCACAGGACTTCTTTTCTCACAGAAAAATGGGTGACAACAACTATGCCCACTGGAACCATACTCATTGACTTGGCCTGGCCTCTGAATTCCCATACTTTAAGCTCCCACATCCTAAGCCACAGCAATCACCACCATGATCCCCAAAGTAGTTTTAATAATAGCTGCAGCATAGTCTTGGAATATGAAGATGATTTTTGAGCAAAAGGCCAATGTGCAAATTTTATAACCAAATGTGAGATTTTTCTATACTATTAAAGGTGGCTACGGAAAATTCCAGGTCTCCAATTTCTAATTCCATAACTGATTTGTGTCAAAACAATAGTTAATTTTGCTACATATGAATAATAAAATAGAGTATTAGAATCCTTATGGCAAAATTGGTATTCCACATAAAAACAAAAATATTGAGTTTTATATGTTTTTGTTTATCCTATAATTCAAACTGAAAAATTCATAGCCTACATATGAATCTACAGATTCATGTATAAACTGAACATGTTCCTTTCTAGGGATGAGTAACTCAGCTAACTACAGGAATTATGCCTTCTGACTCCTTTATATTCAAAGCAGATGTAACTTCTTTAAGATCAGTGGAAATATGAGGATACATTTCAAATACAGTTCCCTCTCATGACATCAAGCTGAAAACAGTCATCTTAGGATGTATTATAATGTTCTTCAGCTGAGAGTATTAGATTTTATTTTTGTTGAAATACTGTTTCCTAAAAATAATGGTTCCAGCTTCACACAATACAATGTAGGCATGTTGCATTTTAAAAATGTACAGAACAACTATGAAGAGGATATAAAATCCAGTATTTATAAGTTAAGATGTTGGGAATAAATATTCTCTATAAGAAGCTGAAACTTAAAAAAGTGATTTAGCCTAAGACCCATCAGAAATACTTGAAGGTGAGGTCACATTGAAAGCAGATTCACATGCGTTTAGTTTGTTAAGTCTTCTGCAATCAAAATACTGAGTTTGCCAACAACATTGGGCTGTACAAAGCAATGAGTACCTAGGAGTCTACAAGATGACAGGATATGTCAGAGTTTATGTAGACTTTTTATTATTGCACACATACTGCATGGATAAATGGATTAAAAAATTCCTCTGGGTGGAGAATATTCAAGTACGTGACAAGTAAAGTAATAAAAAGATTGGTGGTGATTGTTGTTGCAAGGAACTGATGAGAAAAATTGAGTGACAGGGAAGTATTTCTCAGGATGAATTCCACATGGAAGTAGCTTCTCTCCTGAGGAAAATACCATCCTGATCTTTGGAAAGTCTCGTTGGTCACAGCACTTGGGGGTGGGGGGTAAAGGGTAGGGGGAGCTTCTCCTAGGTACTTGCAGTAGGCAATTTTGCAAAGCTTTTCTGAGCAGAATCATCACCTTTACATTCCAGCGTTGCTTAAAGTTATGCAATCCAAGATAGTAGTAATCACCACGTAAAAAGCTATGGAAATCTTGTGAATCAATGACATCTGGACACTGAGAAAGTACTTGAAACAGCATTTCTATCATTAGTGTGTCAGAAATGATACCAGGAATTGGCCAGTTTAATGAGAACTGATGTGAATAGATTTAAAATACAGAACATGGGGTTTCTGAAGAGGCAAAAAGAATAGTTAAGAGCAGACACTCAAAAAAGAAATAAATCCATAAAGAATCAGGACAGTAGCCCTTTTACTAACTTTTGCTGGTCTAAATATCCACTGCTTTTTCAGAATATAGAGCCAGAAGCTAATAACGAATCCATATTGCCAAAGATGAAGATATTATTATATTATGTTTATATTTAAAATAACAGATCAGTAAATCGAATATAACTTAGTACATTGTGCTTTTTAATCTCCATTAATTGTTTTATCTCTTTGTGTAATGCTGTCTGTAAAGAGATCCATATGAGAAATGTAATCATGTAGACCCAGTTACTGGTAAGATCCCTGTGACTGGGTATAAAACATAAATCAAGGAGCAACCTGAAAGGCCTTTTTTGAACAACACACTGGTTTACATTTGGTGTGTTACATGAGGCACCTCTGAGTATTGCGGGCAGGTTGCGTCTTCATCAAGGTACCCATTCAAAGCTGTGAGTGGGGCCTGAAACGACTCCACTTCATTTGCCAAGCTATGAAACTGTATCAGCCTGGGGAAAGGGGTCTTTTTGTACTTAGCACAGAGATGCATTTTGTGCTCTTTCCAATTTTGTTTTGCTACATGACAAGCCAGCACATACTCACTAGCTTAAGAACAACAATTCTTTATTTGGCTCAGCTGTGACAGCTCATCTTCTCTCCAGTAGGAATCAGCTGGGATAGCTTAAAGTCTCTCAGAGCTGGAGTTATCTGAGGATTCATTCACTCGCATGTATGGTGGTTGACACAAGCTGTGGGCTGAGACTATGGTGGTCAGCAGGAACACTGACCGGTGGTGGTTCAGTTATTGGTTGGCTTCCTCACAGTGTGAGGTGACTGAATTCCAAAAAGGAGCATCCTAAGAGACAGCAGGAGTGAACAATATTGCTTTTTGTGACTTAGTCTTGGAAGTCTTATACTGGTATTTTTGCATTATTCTATTAGTTGAGGCTGTTGAAAAAAGTTGTCTGTAAATTTAGAGATCACCCTAGATCCAGGATGATCTCATCTTAAAATCCTTAACTTAATTACATCTACAAAGATCTTCTTTGTAAATAATATCACTTTCACAGGTACCACAGATTAGAACTTGAACGGATCTTTCTGGGGCCACTATTCAACCCACTATGATGATGTTGATAATAAGGGAAATAGGGGGTGAGATATTTGAAGAACCTTTACACTATCTTTGTAAGTTTTCTACAAGCCTAAGTTATTCTAAAAATAAAAAAGTTATTATCAATAACATAACAAAGCAAATGACACAAAGAAAAATAATTTAAAAATAATTCAGAAGCATAAAAAAATCCTAATTAGGAATTCATAGGAAGATTATTTAGGAAAATGTGATACAATTTGAAAATAATAGCCATTAATTATATCTTCTTTGTTTTTCTTGATTTTTAATAATATTTCATTGGATTATTGTTTTTCTAAAGAGATTTATCTTTTACCAGAAAAATAAGCTCAAATAATTTTAAAGCATCAACTTGTAAGCATTAATCTAGTATTAACTATATTCCTTTAATGGTGGCGTCTCCTGTAGTGTTGATGTTACACAGACTTTGCAGAGTAAAATACAAAGAACTAAACCTGGTAAATAAAGATGTGCAATTATAAGACTTAAAAAAAAGTCAGCCAAAACTTCGGTATAGATTTCAGGATAATATGGTGCTTGAATACTCATTGCGTATGGAGGTGTTGTAGTCATTTTTGAAAAATGCATTCTGCCACAGTCCTGGCTTTAGGATTATTAATTTTAAAATATGGTGGGATCATTAAAAACAGGCTTTATGATGTCACTCAAAAGTTGGCCAGGAAGAGATGATGTGCTCAGAGGGGACCTTTGAAGAGAGTTTTATGAAGAGAATGTATACAAATTTTTTTCTTGAGTGTGGTGTGGAGGGTGGATATCTAAGGAGACTGTATTATTCTAATCATGCTGCTATAACATCATACCACAAACTGGGTAATTTATAAATAACAATAATTTATCTTTGATATTTCTGGAGGCTGGAAAGTCCAAGATCAAGGCATCAGCAAATTTAGTGTTTGGCTTGCCACATGGTGGAGGGTGGAAGGGCAAACATGGACAAACTGTGTGATCCGCCCTTGTTTTTTAAGAATAAGAGCATTAATCTGGTTCACAAGGGTGAAGCTCTCATGATCTCATCACCTCCTGAAGGCACCACCTCTTAAGATGATCACATTGTCAATTAAATTTTAATATATGAATTTTGGAGGACACATATTCAGATGATAGCAGAAACCCATAAACTATGATGAAGCCCTCAGGGCTAGGAACGGTAGGAAGTCTCTACCATGCCTATGTCTGAGGTTCCAAGGGAAAGGAGTGGTTTCCAGAAACTAGTGAGATGTGTAAATGAAGATGAATTGTCACCCATATGCTGTTGCCTTGGGTAGAGGAATGCAGCCACCAACTAACATAGTTCTTGCAGAGAGAGAACCAGGGACGTAAGTACTTAGACTCTCCAGTTCTCCTGCTGGTGTTTCCAATTAATTGAACAAAATGGAAAAGCAGAGAGCAAGGGGCCTTGATAAGTTGGGTGAAGGTGACTTTCTAGACACAATGTGTAAAGAAGAAAGGGGAAAGGGTGGATCTCTGGAGGTACGGGGAGCATATCTAGCAAAACTCACATGGAGGAAAGTGACCTCTATATGGTAATATATACTCTGATGGCCTACAAATAATTTGGCTAAATTATATAAGCAGGGTTCTTGTCAGTCTCCTCCATGAGACTTACTAGTTAGTGAATAAACTATTGTAAATTTTCTTTGGACCCTGCTGTTTATATTAACAACATCATGTAAATTCTGTTTTGCCAATGCAGAAAATTATGTGAATTTTAAGTATGTAGAAATCACTATATCTTGGTCACCTCAGCAGTATAGGAGTGGCAAGCTAGATAATTCTTTGTTGTGGAGTCTGTCCTGTGCATTGTAAGATGTAGAACAGCATTTCTCTTGCCTTTTCCTATTAGATACCAGTAACACCCCTCAAATTGTTACAACTGAGCATGTCTTCAGACATTGTCAAGTGTTCCTGGGGGGCAAAAGTATCTCTTAAAATAAATAGGGATATTACAAAAAAAGTAATATATTTATCAACTTTTTATCATTCACTGATTCTTCCAAAAAATTATATCTTCTGTCCAGTCGTTTCCTGTTTTTCAAACTTACCCATGGGCATTGCTTTAAAAAATTGAAAAGATTCTCACACATCACCAAATTCAGCCTTTTAAAGTGCACAATTCAGTGTGCTTTATATATAAATTTTAGTATATCAGTGATGTGGTTTGACTCTGTGTCCCCACTTAAATCTCATGTCAAATTGTAATAATGGAATCATGGAGGTGAACATCCCCTTTGCTGTTCTCATGATAGTGAATGAGTTCTCCCAAGATCTGATGTTGTAAAAGTGTATGGCACTTCCCCCTTTGCTCTTTCTGTCTCCTGCTTTGCCATAGTAAAGATGTGCCTGCTTCCCCTTTGCCTTCCACCATAATTATAAATTTCCTGAGGCCTCCCAGGTATACTTCCTGTACAGTCTACAGAACTGTGAGTCCATTAAACCTCTTTTCTTCGTAAATTGCCCATAATGGGAAACTTATGAACATAATGGGAAATTTATGAACATAACAGGAAACCAGAGAGCAAGGAGGCCTTGATACTTGTTTTCAGGGAGTTCTTTATAGCAGTGTGAGAATGGACAAATACATGTATGGTTGTTAAAACATATCCACTATCTGATGTTAAAATATTTTCATCAGTTGCCAAAGAAACCCTGTACTTGTTAGCAGTCATGCCCCACCTCTACTTTCTTCCAGCTCTTAGTCATTAAAAATTTACTTTATGTCTCTATGTGTTTGCCTATGTTGAACATTTCATATCAATGGAATCATATAATAGGTGGCCTTTTATATCTCGCTTCCTCAACTTAGCATAAATGGTAGCACATATCAGTATTTCATTATTTTTTAGGGCTGAATAATATTCTTTTATATAAATATATCACTTCTGTTTATCTGTTCATCAGTTGATGGACATTTGTATGATTTCTACCTTAGACTATTAAAAATAAAGCTGCTCCAAACATCCATATATAAGTTTTTGTGTGAACACATGTTTACACTTCTTTTGGATGAAAGAGTCTCTAAGAGTGGAATTGTGGGTCATATGGAAACTCTTTATTTAACTTTTTGAGAACAGTTAAACTGTTTCTCAAAGTGTTTTTCCCATTCTTCGTTCTCATCAACAATGTATAAGCCTTGAATTCCTTCACATCCTTGCCAACACTTGTTATTCTTTGTCATTTTGATTATACACATCCTATTGGATGCAAAGTGTTTTCTCACTGTGATTTTCATTTGTATTTCCTTCAGGACTAATAATGTTGAGCAGCTTTTTATCTGTTTATTAACCATGTAAATATCTTGTTTGAATAACTGTTCAAACCCTCTGTCTATTGTTTAGTATTGTTTATTTTTGAGTTGTAAGAGTTCTTTTTTAAAAAATTTACAGATTTCTTATAGAATATGAATTGCAAATATTTTCCCCCACTACTGTTTGTTTTTTCCCTCTCTTGATAGGGTCCTTTAATGCAAAAAACTTTCAAAGTTAGTAAAATGCAGTTTATTTACTTTTTATTTTATGGCTTGTGTTTTTGCTGTCCTATCTAAGGAATGATTGGCAACCCAAGGCCATGAGCATTCACACCTGTGTTTTCTTTTAAGAATGATATGATTTGGCTGTGTCTCCACCCAAATATCAAACTGTGGCTCCTATAATTCCCACATGTTGTGGGAGGCACGTGGTGGGAGGTAATTGAATCATGTAGTTAGGTCTTTCCTGTGCTGTTCTTGTGACAGTGAGTGTCTCATGATATCTTATGGTTTTTTAAGGGGGAGTTCCTCTGCAAATGCTCTCTCTCTTTTGCCTGCCACCATATAAGACTTGACTTTACTCCTCCTTTGCCTTTGGCCATGATTGTGAGGCCTCCCCAGCCATGTGGAATTGTGAGTCTATTAAATTTCTTTGCTTTATAAATTACCCAGTCTTGGTATGTCTTTATCTGCAGTGTGAAAACAGACTAATACAAGGAGTTTTATAACTTTAGCTCTAACATTTAGGTTTTTAGGTAAAAGTTGAGTTAATTTTTGCATATGGTGTGAGATATGAGATAGAGACCAACTTCATCCATTTGCATGTGGTTACCTAGTTGTTTCAGTACCAATTGTTGAAAAGCCTATTCTTTCCCATTGAATGGTCCTGACACTCTTGTCCAAGATCAATTGATAATAAAGATAAAGGTTTCTTTCTGGGCACTTTTTTCTATTCCATCGATTGATATACGTATCCCTATGTCAGTATCACACAGTTAATGTGGCTTTGTAGTAAGTCTTTGAATAAGAAAGTGTGAGTACTTCAACTTCTTTTAAAGTTTTATTTTTATTTTTGCTATCCAAGGTATCCAGAATTTATATGGTATCCAATTCCATATAAATTTTGTATTTAATTTGTGAATTTCTATAATATACAAATCTGGAATTTTGATAGAGATTGTGTGAAATCTACAGATCAATTTGAGGAGTATTGCCATCTTAACAATATTGTTTTCTACTTCATGACATGGAATTTTTGTATTTATTTAGCTCTTCCATATTTTTTGATATATTTGAGATATAATAATTGCACCTATTAATGGTATACAGAGTGATATTTTGATCAATGCATGCAATGTGTAATGATCAAATCTGGGTAATTATTATATCCATCACATCAATCCTGATGTCATCTTTCCCTATTATTAAAAAGATTTAAAAAAAGCAAATGCTGGTGAGGATGTGAAGAAAATGAAACTCTTATACACTGCTGATGGGAATGTAAATTGTTAGAGTCATTATGTAAAACAGTATAGAGGTTCTTCAAAAAGCTAAAATAAAACTACTCTATGATCCAGCAATTCCCCTACTGGGTTTATATCCAAGGAAAAGGAACCAGTATGCTGAAGAGATCTCTGCACTTCCATGTTTACTGCAGCGTTATTCACAATAGCCAAGATATAGAATCAACCTAAGAGTCCATCAACAGATGTATGGATAAAGACAATTTGGTACATATGCACAAAATAAGATTATTTAGCCATAAAAATAATAAAATTTGGTCATTCATATCAACATGGATGAGACTGAAAGACGTTATGTTATGTGAAATAAGTCAGTAACAGAAAGATAAATGTTGCATGTTCTTGCTCATATGTGGAAGCTGGAGAATTTGGTATAGTGGAAGTAAGGAGTAGAATAGCGGTTACTAGAGACTGGAAAGGAGAGATAGGAAGAGATCGCTTGGTGAATACAATGTTACAGCTAAATAGGAAGAATAACTTACATTGTTTTATAGCACTATAGGGTGACTACAGTACAATAATTTATTGTATTTTTTTCAGATACCTGAAGAGAGGATATTTAACATTACCAACACAAAGAAATGATACAAATCTTCAATAATTTCTTTCAGCTATGTTTTGTGGTTCTCAGTGTGTAAGTCTTACACTCCGTTTATTTTTTAAAAAAACTGTATGTTATTCTTTTTTGTGCTATTGCAGTTTACTTAATTTCATTTTCAAATTGTTAATTGAACGTGTGTAGCAATAATTAATTTTTATATATTTGTCATGTATCCTGTGATGTTACTGAATTCATTTATTAGTTCTAATTGTGTGTGTATATATACTTTTTAGAATTTTCTTTCTTTTTTCTTTTTTCTTTTTTTTTTTTTTTTGAGATGGAGTCTTGCTCTGTTGCCAGGCTGGAGTGCAGTGGCACAATCTCGGCTCACTGAAACCTCTGCCCTCTGGGTTCAAGCGATTCTTCTGCCTCAGCCTCCTGAGTAGCTGGGACCACAGGTGCGTGCCACCATGCCTGGCTAATTTTTGTATTTTTAGTAGAGACGGGGTTTCACCATGTTGGCCAGGATGGTCTCGATCTCTTGACCTCGTGATCCTCCCACCTCAGCCTCCCAAAGTGCTGGGGTTACAGGAGTGAGCCACTGCGCCCAGTAGAATTTTCTGCATAAAAGATAATGTCTAATACAGACAGTTCTGTTTTTCCAATATGGTTGCCTTGTATTTAGTTTCATTGTCTAATTGCCCTTGGTATGATCCCTAGTAGTTTGTTGAATAGAAGTGGCAAAATTAAACCTCTTTATCTTATTCCTGACCTTATAAGAAAGCCTTAACATTAACTATGATGTTAGCGGTGGTTGTTTTTTCTTTTTTTTAGCTACTCATTATCAAGTTGTAAAGTTTTCTTCAATATCTTTTTGGTTGAATGCAATTTATTATGAAAATGTGTTGAGTTTTTGCGATGAGATTTTTGTGTATCTATTGAGATCATCATACAGGTTTTTTTCTTTTTGGCCCTTTGTTCTATTTACATGCTATATTCCATTCTTTGATTTTCTTTTGTTGAATCAACTTCAGATTTCTGTGATAAATTCCACTTGTATAATGTTCACAGTGTATAATGTTATTCATATATTATTGCTGGAATTGGTTTGCTAGTATATGTTGATCAGTTTTTCATTTAAGTTCATGAAAGTTATTAGTCATTAGATTTCTTTTTTCCTACTGCTTTGCCCAGTCTTGGTATTAGAGTTATACTAGACTCATGGAATGAGATGGGAAGTGTTTTGTCTTCTAATTTTTGGAAGAGATTATATAGATTGATGCTAATGCATCTGTAAATATTTGGTAGAATTCACCAGTGAAGCCATCTGAGTCTGGGCTTTTTTCAGGGAGAAGCTTAAAAATTTCTGATTAAATCTATCTATTATACATCTATTCAAATTTCTATTTCTCCTTGACTTAATGTCAGTAGTTTGTGTTAATCTAGGAATTTAGCTATTTTGTATGAGTTATATAATTGGTAGATGTAAAGTTGTTTATAATATTCCCTTATAATCCTTTTTATTTCTATAAATCAGTAAAGTTCCCTTTATGTATAATCTTAATAATTTTTATTTTAGTTCTTTGAATCTTTTTTTTTGTCTAGCTGAAAGTTTGCTCATTTTGTTAATTTTTTTTTAAAGAATCAACTTTGACTTGGCTGATTTTCTCTATTAATTTATTGTCCTCCACTTATTTATACTCTAATCATTATAATTTTCCATTTTATACTAATTTCGGATTTAGTTTTTGTTGCCTTTTCTAGTTTCTTAGTTAGAATGTTAGATTATTGATTTAAGGTCTTTATTTTTAAAATATAGGTTTTTGTATACATATAACTTTCCCTCTATATACTGTTTTAGCTGCATGTCATAATTTTGGTATTTTGTGTTGTAGTTTTCTTCATATCAAAGTATTTGTAATTTCTCTTACATTTTTACTGTCTTTTAATTTGCCTGTATAGTCACCTTTACTGGTTCCCTTTATTTCTTCATATGAATTTGAGTTACTATGTAGTGTCCTTTTATTGTAGCCTAAAGTACTCTCTTTTGTCTTTTTGTTGTTGTTATTGTTGTTTTGTTTTTGGTAGAGAAGGTATGCTAGCAACAGACTCTCTCAGTTTATGATTATATGAAGTGTTTTAATTTCTACTTCATTTTAATGAATGATAGTACTGGATATAGAATCTTGGTTGACATTCATTTTCTTTTATCACTTTGAATATGTCATCCTACTACCTTTTGTTCTTCATGATTCCTCATAAAAAATATGGTCAATTTATAAAAAGTGTCTTGTATATGATGAATTGCTTCATTCTTACTACTTTTACAATTACATCTTTCAACAACTCTATTGTGATATTTCTAGTTGTGAAACTGCATTCATTAAATTTTTTTGGATGTGTAGATTAAGTTTCTTCATCAAATCTAGGAAGATTTTAGACATTATCTTACCAATTTCTTTCCTATTATTTATCTTATTTTGTTCTTCTAAGATTCTCATACACATACATTGGTATACTTTATACTGTCCCATAGATCTCTGAGTTTTCATTCACATTTGTTTCATTTTGTTTTCTCATGTTCCTAAGACTACATATTCAATTGATCTATGCTTAAGTTTGCTGATTCTTTCTTCTGCTGGATCAAATATACTGTTAAAATGTTCTAGTAAATTTTTATTTCAGTTATTATAATTTTTTTGTCAGGATTTTCATATGGTTCTTTTTTATGCCCCTTCACAATTGTTTTTTGGATAGTCACTCTTGGATGAAACATTGATCTCATACTTTTCTTTAGATCTTTTGACATTATTTTCTTTAGTTCTTTGAATATATTTAAAGTAGCTGATTTAAAGTCTTTTAAGTTTGTAAGTCCAATATCTGAACTGCATTGGGGAGATTTTTTTGACTGCTTTTTTTTTTCTGCTTATGGGTTATACTTCTGTTCAAATAATTTTCTGTTGGAAATGGGTACTTCAAATAATACAGGGTAAAAACTCTGGACATCAGATTCTCTTCATGCTCTAGAGGTTTTGTTCTTTTTTGTTGTTCTTCCTGTTACCCTTTGTTCACTTGGTGTAATTTCTGAACACTTTTGTAAAGTTTATATTATTTACTGTGTATGAGTATTGAACTTTCTGCCTGTTTATACTTAATTGCCAACTAGAGACTGGAAGAGAATTTCCTTAAATTACTTGAATCAATAATTTACCAGTTTTGCCAAGGGAGTCTGTGTGCATACTGGGACATGGTTATACTAATGACCCAGCAGCTTACAAATCTTTACTATTTATCTTTTACTTCCTGTCAACACAGAGCCTCAGTATCAGGCATAGATAAAAAAAATTTGGGCTTTCTCGGGTATTTCCTGGACACACACACAGTCCTGCATATGTGCACAGCCTTTGAAATTTCTAAAAATATGTCAGAGCTTTTCAAAGCTCACTATTAATAGCTTATTTTTCAGTTTTTCTTTGAAACTTTACAGTAAGTTTTTTATTTGCCTCAAGTTTTATCACTGACTCAGGCAGGTTAAATATTAAACAATTACTTCTGATTGTTTTTGACAAATGTCCTGGGGAAAAAGCCATTCACCATGATTTCTCAGTTGGGTTAGACAATCTCACGAGTGGAGAGTCTTAGGAAACTACCAGACAGGTAGATAATGACACTCTATAGGGTGGGACCTTTAGGAGGTTCCAATCCCATTGTACACCTTCAGGTTGCTGCTAAACTGCTGATTTTCCATAATGGTGAGGTTGTTGATTTTCAAGGTTACCATGAAGGTGGGGAAGCTATGGGAATCAGGCAACTTACAAAGCCACAATGTTTATAGTTTTTACTGAAATTCAGGTTATTTTCTTGAATAAACTCTCAAATTTTTGCAAATTTTTAAATTATGTTTCAGAGTTTTTTCAGTGTTTTGTTGATTTTGTGGAGGATAGATTTTCAGAGTTCCATACTCTGCCTTTCCTGCTGCATCACTTGGAAATGCTTTCTTGATAAATCTATTTAGATATATAAGTACTTCAAACTCAATGTATTCAAAAGTTAACTTTCCATCAGCATTTTTCTTTCTCTCACGCACTCTCAAATTAGCACTTTCTTCACCTATATTACCTAAATGAGAGCATGCATTGTCATTCAAGTCTAATAAATTCTTTGTCCTCAAAGACATTAGCTCAGTTTTTATTGTCAACTTATGGTAGATTATTGAAATAGACTGTGAGCTATAGCATTGTCTACCATAACACCACATAAACACCTACAAGCAGTTATAGTGTTTTTTTAAAATGCAAATCTGACCATGCCACTCTTATAACTAAAACTCTTCAAGGAAAGACTATAACTTTTAGTATAAAATAAAAAATCATTTTGTTAACAAAGAAAACAGTTAACTAATAACCAATGTCTGCACTTGGATTCTAAAATTCAGACTGTGAAAGGGTGGAAATAGAAACATATTGATGTGGGTAAGTATTTGTGGTGGCTACCCCTGTTTTTCTTCTCTTCCCACAAACCAGACTAGGCATCTCCATTTATTTCAGTGTTCTTTTCATGATGCTTGTCCTGTGTACCATTTTTTATGTCTGTATTGCTGCTTTTTGTTATCTGTGCCAGCTACTACTGCTGCTACTCCTAACCCCTTCCATACCTTTGTTTTAACCATGGTGAATTACTTTAAATTTTTCTAGCATCATGCTATTTCCTACCTTCAGTGTGCTTTTCTCTTTGTCCAAAGTGCTTTCTCTATCTTTGTCCAAATACCTGAATCCATATGCATCTATAATTTGCCTGGTTACTTCTTCTGGAAAGACATTTCTAAGCTCATAGTTTAATTAGATAACTATTTTTCCTATGAAGTTTTAATATTTATTTCTCCTAATGTTCTGATAACTAATTTGCCTTTATGGATAGGAGGAGTTCTCAGTAAATATGTCCCATAACATTGTGTACCACATAACCTTCACATGGAGGTTGATAAATTTTAATTTATATGACATGTTTATAATGATCTTAATGAAGGCTATCCCTTGATCCTCACCATGTCTATTAGATGGACTACTGAGTTGACAAGTATGCTAAAAACACAAAAATAGTGAATACCATTAGACTAGAGTGTTCTTAAGGCCTTACATGCCAGATAATTCTCTAATATTTTAAAAGCTAGGCCCCTATAAAGCCTACCATGACATCCCGAGAGCAATTTTTAATTGTTTTTCATGATGTACACCGCTCTTTGAAAATGAACACACACATTTGCAATCATTTCTTTATATGTCTGCCTCTGAAATGCAGAAGACTTGGTTATATCCTATTTATCTTTTTGGTTCAGATTGTAGCACTGGGTAGGGCATGATACACCTGGTAAATATTTGTTAAGAGAAGTGAGTAAATTAATCAAATAAGTACAATATTAAAAAATTCAAAGAGGACAATGGTAGGAAATATTCAATACCTTTGAATTTCCAGAAACAATAAGTTATGATTGCTCAATAAGGGAATTTTAATTTTTGGTCAATCGTATTCAAATTAAAATTACTCTTTATGGTTTATCACGTATTTCTCAGTTTTATCTATGTTACAGGACAATGACAGACAATAAGGAAATAGAATACTACTTGCTGACATAAAATTTGATTAAGAGGAAGTAGAGTAAAGTGCCTTTTAGAGTTTCAAAACTGAATGCTTTTTCAGAAATTTCAAAGCCAAATGGCTGATAGTTAATCCCTGTTCAGCAGGACATTCACATTTCATTGTCTACAATCAGATTCATTATCTGGTGCCCATATGGGCACCAGAGCTTGCTGCAAACAACTGACCTCACCCCTCTCCATTCTTTCTCCAATGGCTTGAAATCTCAAAACAATTTATGGCCACATTTTATTTGTCATCCCTATGCCTTCCCATGTCTGAGTCCTATTAATTTATCTTCAATGTCTTTCCATTCTTCTCTTGATTCATATTTCCACAACCTCTGCCTCAATAAATACATACTAGGCTCTTAGAGCAACTTCTTAATTCTTCTCCTACTTTGTATTTTTCTTTCATGATTAATTTCACAAATCCATAAGCTATTCAATATTTCTAAGAAAATTAAACCAAAGCAACCTGACAAATGAAAAATCTCACTGCTTTTATCACTGCCTTGCTCAAAACTTCCATGATGATTCATCTTCTCCCATTTTCCTTTTTGGAGTTGTAATACTCATTGATGTAGGTCTTTAATAATGGTAGCCCATGCGTACCTTTTGCAGTTTAGCTCTCATGAACCTTTTTCTCAAATCCTCAGCTTCAGTAAAGGTTTTATGAATCTGTGACTAGGACGTGAATAGTCTCACTCATGACCTGTTGCTCATTTTAACTCATTCATAAATGTCTTCTCCTTTTGCTATGTTTTATAAACTTTTCATTATAAAACTTTTAACCAGCAGAAAACTAGAATAGCATGCTCCTTTTTATTTACTACCTAGTTTTAACACTCATTAGCATTTTGAAATGGTTGACTATCATTGTTCTGAAATATCAAATCGCAAATATTGTGGTATTTCAAGGTGGGTCATTATGCATCTCTAAAAAAGGATTTTTTTAATTTTATTATAATAGCAATAGTAATATTTTCTTTACATCTCTAATCCAGTAGTTAAAAATTCTTAATTCTTTAAAAGAGTTGTTTTAGCTGTATTTACAAAGACTATTTGTTAAAGCAGATTTAATTCACAATAAAATTGAGAGGAAAATACAGAATTTCCTAAATATCCCTTGCCCTGATACATGCATAGCCTCCTTCATGCCCTCACCCAGAGGTACATTTGTTGCATTTCATGAACCTACATGGACACATCATTATCATCCAATGTCTGTAACATAAGCGTTCACCTGTGCTATTGAACATTCTATAACTTTGAAAAATGTATCAACCACTGTATTATTATACTGAGTGTTTTCACTGCTCTTAAAATCATTTGTCCCCAACCTGTTTATCTCTCTATCTTCTCTGTCTTCTGTAACCAATGATCTTTTTACTGTTTCCGTAATTCTTTTTTGAGAATGCCATATAATTGGAAACACACACTATATAACTTTTTTATATTGGCTTCTTTTACTTACTAATATGCATTTAAATTTCCTCCATGTCTCCGAATGGCTCTCATTTCATTTGTGTGTTGAACAATACTCCATTGTCTGAATGTTCCACTGTTTTATTTATCAATTCACAGACTAAAAGACATTTTGGTTGCCTCCAAGTTTTGGCAACTATGAATAAAGCTAGTATAAACATTCATGCGTAGGTTTTGGTGTGGACATGTTTTCAACTCATTTGGGTAAATAACAAGGAGTGCAATTGCTGGATCATAAAATAAGAATATGTTTAGTTATATGAGAAACTGCCAGACTGTCTTATTAAGTTGC
Source organism: Cheracebus regulus (assembly GCA_963574635.1). Lineage (NCBI taxonomy): Eukaryota > Metazoa > Chordata > Mammalia > Primates > Pitheciidae > Cheracebus > Cheracebus regulus. The sequence goes on from CAUYQU010100188.1 coordinate 43,530, forward strand.
TATACCAGTTTGAATTCTCACTAGCAGTGAATGAGCTTTCCTGCTGCTCCTCATCCCTATCAGGGTTTAATTTTGTTGGTGTTCTGGGTTTCAACGTTTCCAATAGGTTTGTAGCAGTATCTTTTTGCTGCTTTAATTTACATTTCCCTTATGATATATGATGTGGATAATTTTTTTCATCTGCTTCTATGCCATTTGTACATCTTCTTTAGTGAGGTGTTTGTTAAGGTCTTGGCCCACTTTTAAAATCAGGTTGTTTATTCTTTTATTGTTGAGTCCTAAGAATTTCTAGCATATTTTGGATAATAGTACTTTATCACATATGTCTTTGGCAAAGATTTTTCCCCCCAGTCCGTGGCTTGTCTTTTCATTCTTTTTTATAGTGTCTCTTGCAGAGCAAGATTTTGAAAATTTTAAGTATGTCTAGCTTGTCAAATTTTACTTTCTTAGATTATGCGGTTGGTTTCGTAAGTAAAAAGTCATTGGCGAACTCCAGGCCATCTATCTAGATTTTCTCCTATGTTATTTTCTAGCGGTTTTATAGTTTTGCATGTTATTTTGTCCCCCAACCCATTCTGAGTTAATTTTTGTGACATGTAGAAGGTCCGTGTCTAGACTTATATTTTTGCATACAAATGGCCAGTTGCTGCAGCACCATTTGTTACAATGATTATCATTGCCCCATTGTATTACCTTTGCGCCTTTGTTAAAGAAAAGTTTACTATATTTACGTTCATCTACTTCTGGGCTCTCTGTTCCATTTCATTAACCTATTTGTTTCTTCATTGTCTTGATTACTGCAGCTTTATAGTAAGTCTTGAAGTCAAGTAGCATCAGTTCTCTGACCTCGTTCTTTGTTTTCAGTATTGAGTTGGCTGCTTAAGGTCTTTTCCTTCTCCAGATAACTGAATCATCAATTTGTTGATATCCACAAAATAATTGTTGGAATTTAATTGTGATTACATTAAATCTATAGAAAAAATTTGGAAGAACTGACAGCTTGACAATATTGAGTCTTCTTATATATGAACATGGTATATTTCTCCATTTATTTAGTTTTTGTTTGTTTTTCTCAGAAGAGTTTTGAACCTTCACTCACGTAGATTGGAATGTATTTTATTGCATTTATACCTAAGCATTTAATTTTTGGGGGTGCTAATGTAAATGGTGGGGTCCTTGTCTTTTTAAAATTTGAAATTTGACTTGTTTGTTGCTGGCATATAGGAAAGCAAGTTACTTTTATAGATTAGTCTTGTATTTTGCAATCTTGCTGTAATTGCTTATTAATTCCAGAGGTTTTCTTGATTCTTTTGGATTTTCTACATAGATGACCATGTCATGTGAAGAAAGACAGTTTTATTTCTTCCTTTCCAGTAAGTATGCCTTTATTTCTTTCTCTTGTTGAATGGCATTAGCCAGGACATATAGTCAAAAAGTTGGGATAAGAGGGAATAGCCTTGCCTAGTTCTGATTTTAGTGTGAAATCTTTGAGTTTCTCACCATTAAGTATGATGTTAGCTGTAGGTTTTTTTTATAGCGATTTTATCTTTATCAACTTGAGGAAGTTCCCCTCTTTTTAAAACTCAAGATTCAAATAAGTTCCACATATTGCATTTAGTTGTTACATGTTTTAAGTCTCTTGAAATTCAAACAGCTCTGCCTTTATATGCCATTGACTTGCTGAAAAAATAAGATCAGTTACTTTCTGGAATAAGGCACATTCTTTGTCTAGTTGTTTACACATGATGTTTAACTTGTTCCTCTTGTAACTCCCTTATTTTCTATAAATTGTAGGTTAGATCTTAAGTCTTGGTTTAATGCAGGCTTGATACTTTGGCAAGTATTCAGAAGCGATGCAGTGTATTTCACTGCACACATTGTCTGGTTGTTTCAACGCTTTTCTAATCTAAACCATTCTCATTTCTCTAGTTATGCTTCAGGTTTTTCTATTCCGTCTATGAAGCCTCTGACTCCCTTCTAGCTTTCATTGATTTCCTCCTTCCTCTGAATTTCTGTGATAATTATGTTCTGTAATATATCACAGCATTTCACACATATCTTTATGTTATATTGTATGCCGTTTTGAAGTATATTTTCTATTTTGTGCTAAAATTGTCTGTTCAAATGGGTTGTAGTCGCTAGAATTCAGTTTCCAAATACAATTTTTTCTATAGCAATAGGAATGTTGTAGGTTTTCACATATATCTCCTTTTTAAAATTTCATGGTTAATTCCACAGAAGCCTATTGATGTCTTTTTTATTTTTAAAATAAAAAATTAAATATAGACCTGTTCTTTGTTCATGTTACCTGTATTTTATGAAGGAACTGAACTTGGCAAGAGCAAACATAACACACAATAACGAGAATAACTATAGGTACTAAGACAATTATAAACCACTGAGATAATGCACAGAGACCACACTCAATAGATATTTGTCTGAACAAATGAAGAATGCTTGCTTGTCGCAACTAAGTTAGCTGATGATCTCTGGAGGTTTATTTCTACTATTTGCTGCCCAGAGCTCTTCCTATATCCCTTCTTTTGTCTCTAGCAGAGTTTGCAGAAACAAACCAATAAAGTATGTATCAACTCTAGTCATTAGTTCTTCATAATATGGAATTGGTTTAGCAAGTAAATAAAGCTGCCATCATGCCTGATTAACAAGACTGGGCAACTCTTGAGGGCTTTAAACAGTGTTACACTTTGTTTCCAGGTAGCCATATATAAATGCAAATTATTGTGTTATGTTTCCTAAAATAATCTTGGTCCTCATTATATGCCAATATGGCATGGTGGAAGTAGGTGCTCACAAAGGCAAGAAATCTCTCTTGGGAATAAGATCTGGTATGCTTGTGGAAAAATTATGCTTACATTGTCATTGCATTTTATATTACCTCATTCGTTTGAATTTTATGACTATCATCTGCTAACTGTTGTTTGGAGAGATGTGAGGTTATGTCAAAAAGGTATACCAAACATAATAAAATTAAAGATAAAGTGTCAACTGTTTCTAAACAAATATTAAATATTTTTACAGTAAAAATTAACAAATACTTTGTAGATGAACCAGAAGTTAAGTAAAGTTATGCTCTCTAGAGCTTTCATCAATTCCATAGGTTCATGTTTCAGTTTTCCATTATCTAAAGCATTTCTTTAGTTTTCAGATTTTTCATTCATTTGATGTTTTCTTTATTCAGAAAATAATACACATCAGTAATTAAAAGTTAAGCAATACAAATATGCATAAAACGATGTTAGTTATGTCTCATGCTGCTGCCCACAGCCATTCCCTTCAAATGACCCAAATGACCTTCTATTATTTTATTTTTTAAAAATTTTTAAAATTTGTTTGAGACGGAGTCTCTCTGTCATCCAGGCTAGAGTGCAGTGGCGTGATCTTGGCTCACTGCAACCTCTGCTTCCCAGGTTCAAATGATTTTCCTGCCTCAGCCTCCTGAGTAGCTGGGATTACAGGCATGTGCTACCACACAGGCTACTTTTTGTATTTTTAGTAGAGACGGGATTTCACCATGAAGTTCAGGGTTGTCTTGAATTCCTGATTTCATGATCCACCTGCCTTGGACTCCCAAAGTGCTGGGATTACAGGTGTCAGCCACCACACCCAGCCCAAATGATCTTCCATTACTTTCTACTTCCTCATACATATGTATGCAATTTTACCTCTACCCATGGATATATACACATCAGGGTTTGGAGTTTGTTGTTTCAGACAAAAAAGAATTGCATTACACATAAGAGGCCTTTGCCTTTTTTATCTTGGTATGTATTTTGGATGTGCTGTAAGTCAATAGTTGCAGTCTCCATGTATATTATATATCACATACATAAATGTAAACATATACATGATATATTCATTATTCCGGAATTTTTTTCAGTGAAGTTTGTCTTCTTATATTTCTCACCTTTTGCTTACTGATTTTCCCTCTCTCATCTCCACCCACTCACCCAACACTACACATCATCTTTCTACCCCTATCCCATTCAGATGACTGGATACTTAATTATCTAGTGTATTTCCCTCCCCCAATATACACATATACGTATATATTTCATAAATAGATATAGACAAATAGATATGAATAAATATTTTATTTACCGTTTTAAGTTTGAGCCATTGTTCTTTTTGGAGCTATAGATCTACTGACCTCTTTGGTCCATACAGGGAATTGGAGTAAAATATCTCTGTTTAGGAGCCAAACGTGATTCAATTCCACAGGTGTTTAGAGTTTTTAAGGCTTTTAAAAGGGACTGGAAGAACTCAGTGTTCTGGGTTTTCCTCTGTCAATATTTCCCTTTCAACCTTGTTAAGGTGTAATTTTCGCAATTGCCTTTTGCTACCGAACCAGAAAGTTTGCTCTATACTCTCATATATTAGTGTGATTTCCTTTACAGACTTTTCTAAACCTGTTATCACTGTCACAGCTTTAGTGAAAATGCCCCCTCTGACATCTCATGGTGCTGTATTTCTAAACTATCAGAAAATTTTAGGCTTCCTGCCACAATTTACTCAGTATAGTTTCTGGATATTGCATAATAACTCAATTATAATGGTGTTTTATCCACTTTTGTATGAAACAAAATGACTTGAGAGTTGGTAACTCTGAAGTAAACAAGTACAAAATGAATAAACGTAGCACAGCATTTGTGATCAATGTGTAGATCTGGAGAGCAGTGATGATTTTCAAGCTCACTCACCTGTTTATTTTTTAGGATGCTGAACATTTCAGACTTGATGGAATATTTCTGACAAGCCCAGTCTACAAAAGTTAAAAAAGGTTTTCTGTGATCTGTCTCTGAGTGGCACATACGTAGAATTCTTCAGCAGGAAACATAAGCAGGTACTTTATAATAAACTGCAAATGGGCATTCTACAAGAAGAAGCTATAGATCACAAGGGTTAGACCTTAGAGTTTCATCAGGTAGGAAACATATTGGCCTTTGTTTGCAAATTCTGGGAATATTCTGCTTCATTTTGTTCATGTGGCTATAACTGGATCCATCAACTCCCGTCAGGGCATGAAGGTCATACTCAAAATAGCTGCTCCTATGGCCCTCATGTGAATGGCACTTAGGGTCCATCCTAACACATGAGGGAATGGAGAGACTCTCCCATACCTAACCACTAAGGCCTCTGTTGCTTTATCTTGGTTGCATTTATGATATTTTATCCACCCCTCTTGATGTTAACCTCTGTGAAAACAGGGAACATGCCAATCTTATTGACTATAATTGTCAGTGTCTGGCTCAGTGTTAGAATTTATGTTATTACTCAAGAAATCCTTTGTGAAAGAATCCATGTTTAAACAGAGAAAGATTGTTAAGAACTTTTTCTTTCTAGAAAGTTGGTGGGCCCTTGATTTTCCTGCCATGACTTCCTTTTCATTTCCTTAACTTTTATCTGTTCCTTCTCTGATTTGCAAACACTTTTTTTCATTCATTTATAATTATTGGAATACTGTATGATATGGTCTGGCCCTGTTTCCCCTCCCCAGATCTCATCTTGAATTGTAGTTCCCATAATACTCACATGGTATGGGAAGGACCCAGAAAGAGGTGCTTGAATCATGGGGACGGTTACCCTTACATTGCTGCTCTGACAGTGAGTGAATTCTCATAAGGTTTTATAAGGGGATTTTTCCCCTTGTGCTCATTCTTCTCCTTCTTGCCGCCATGTGAAGAAGGATGTTTTTTCTTCCCCTTCTGCCATGATTGTAAGCTTCCTGAGGCCTCCCCAGCATAGACCTGTGCGTTAATTAAATCTCTTTCCTTTATACATTACCCAGTCTCAGATATTTCTTCATAGCAGTGTGAGAAAGGACTAATACACTGTGTTTCTGAAGTAATGACAAACTTTATCCAATTACTTTATATATTTAAAGCTCAGTTTTCTCCTGAGTTTCAGATTTTTATAACAAACTGCCAGTAAAAAACTTTATTTGGCCCTCCCTAAGATGACATTTATGTGTACTCAAGTGAACTTTTGCAGCTCTAAGTTGTTTGTCCCCCAAATATTCCTATTCCCATATCACATGAACCATTAGTTCCACAATCAGTCATTGACTGTCCAATTCATTGTTTATTGTGTAATCTGTTTTATTGCTTAGCTCCCTTCATTCTTACAGCACTTGGGCATGTTCTTTAACTTCTATCCGTTAGTTATCTATTTGATCTAGTTCCTTACAGGAATCTTAGTTGCTGTTTTTTACATTAAAACCCTTCATTGGCTGCTTACACAGCCTCCAGGATGGTCTTTAGGTCTGTGGTCATACTCATTGGCTATCTTTCCTTCAATTGAATGCTATAATTATTTGTATAAAACATGCACTTCTTTTTAAAAAAATTTTTTCTATTAGTTATTGGGGTACAGGTGGTATCTGGCTGCATGAGTAATTTCTTTAGTGGTCATTTGTGAAGCTTTTGTGCACCCATCACCCAAGCAGTATACACTGCAACATATTTGTAGTCTTTTATCCCTCATGCCCCTCTCATTCTTCAATCCCCAAAGTCCATTGTATCATTCTTATGCCTTTACATCCTCATAGCTTAGCTCCCACATATCAGTGAAAACATACAATGTTTAGTTTTCCATTTCTGAGTTATTTCACTTAGAATAATAGTCTCCAGTCTCATTCACGTAACGGAAAATATCACAACTTTCTAAAATATTATCCAATGCACTGATTGCAAAATATACATGGCCTTGATGTTCTCAATATCTCTTCACTGCCTGGGGCTTCATTTCTCGCCAGTGACTTTGTCCACTTTTCTTTCAAGAAATAACATCAATTTGTGACTTTGCAATCTGATACTTTTTTCACGGCTTTGCATATTTGTTCTTTACCTCTAATATGTTTTTCGTTGGTTAAAAATCTATTCAAATGTAACCTTCATGAGAATATTTTTGATCTCTCTCTTTGTTCTACAATCTCCCACTTTTGCATTCAAATATGAATTTCTCTGTGCTCCTACTTGGCCATTACACCACCTATTATGTTGTAGCATACATGTTTATTTACATATTTGATTTTCTGCTTAAAACCTCTTTTCCCATAAGTAACACTAAGACTTAACAGGAAGTCCTATACAGAAATTCCTTAATAAATATTTATTACACAAGTGAATACTTAATAAATTTAAAGAATAAATGGCATTGTACAGGCAAGGGTAAGTTAATTAAAAATAAACCTAGAGCTTCCTACTCATGAAACATACCAAAATGTAATTTGCCTGGTAAATTATGAAAATACATTAGTTTGGAAAAGAAAAATGTAGTTAATCTAAGACATTGATGTGGATTTAGTGTGAATTTAATAATGTGTCTTTCTTGTCTAGAATTAGATTGAATTTTTAAACATTATTATTATTTTTATTTTTTATTTTTTTGAGATGGAATCTCACTCTGTCGCCCAGGCTGGAGTACAGTGGTGCAATCTTGGCTTACTACAACCTCTGCCTCTTGGGTTCAAGTGATCTTCCTGCTTAGCCTCCCCAGTAGCTGTGACTATAGGCACCCACCACCACACCTGGCTAATTTTTGTATTTTTAGTAGAGACAGAGTTTTGCCATGTTGGCCAGGCTGGTCTTGAACTCTTAAACGCTAGGTGATCCACCAGCCTCTGCCTCCCAAACTGCTGGGATTATAGGGAATCATTAACAATTCTAATTGGGGTAAACAAATAAAGAGAGTGTATTGGAACAGAACCCCTGTCTCATAAGAAAATGGACCCAATTGTAGATATTCAGTCAATGCCAGAGAATAAGCATGTACTGTTATCATATTGGTGGCAACAGTCAAATCCATAACCCCCACCACAGCCACATCTGCAGCCACAGTCCAGGATTCTAAAGACACCAAAGCCAGAGGTATAACTATATTTGCAGTTACAGCCATGGCCCAGGCCTCCACAGTAGTTGCCATAGTAGCTTATTGGGTCAAGATTTAAGTCGCTAGCCTAAGAGGCAAGAATAAGTTTTAATGCATAAGTTTTAGTGAAAATTTTCCTTCAGCACTGACATTTAGGGTCATCCCTGATTTGATCTGTTTTACTTTAGTCATCCACTTTTAGGCAGTGCCAGCATATTGGTAGAACCATCTGTAATCTGGGATGAATTTTTCCTTCTATTTTAACATAAGAGCCCTAAAATACTAAGAGTCTTTTATCAGTCTCAGTGGAGGTGTGATAAACCACAGGCACTCCTCACATTCTCATACAGACCAACCTGTATTTAAAAATCTCATTAATCTTGTATCTTTAGATTTAAAAAAAGACTCCACATCCTGATAAAATTGAGATTTACTTCTCAGTATGTCATGATCCTGCCAAACAGTTGATAGGCTTTATATAATTTATTTTCTGTCTTTGGTCACTCATGGGTCATTTCAGGATGTCCATGGTAGTTGTTAATTTCTGCTCTCTGGGTCTGATTACCATGATGTCATCAGTAGAGAGGCAGTCAAGGTTTCTACAGGCTAGTTTATGCCTGGAGACTGAAGAGTTAGCGGGCTTTTGAGATAGGGCAGTGAAGGAATCTGATTGGTATTGCCAGCTGAATGGAGACTGGTTCTGGTGTTCTTTATTTGTAGAATAAAAAGACTTTTCCAGATAAAAAGTGAATACTAGTTTCAAGGGGATGTGCTTCTTTGCTGCAGCAGAGAAACAGCATCTGAATTAACAGCTGTATCTGGAGTCATTACTAGATTAAGTTTGTGATAATTCCCTCTTATTCTTCTAAACCCATTTACATTTTGTAGGGGACAAATAAGCCAATTGAATAAAGATGGGGTATAATAATCTCTCTTGAAATTTTCAAGACTTTAGTGGTAGTGTTGTGGTTTGAATCGTGTTTTCAAAAAGGATATGTTGAAGTTGTAAACTCTGGTACCCATGAATGTTACCTTATTTGGAAATAGGATCTTTCCAGATATAATCAAGTTGAGGTCATACTGAATGATGGTAGATCCCAAATCCAATCACTGATTTCCTTATAAGAGGGCTTCATAACAAAACACAGAGTGGAAGATACATACAGAGAGAATGGCATGCAACTATGAAAGCAGACGTTAAGGTGATATGCCTATATGCCAAGAAAAACCAATGATTGCCAGCAATTGTCAGGTGGTAGGAAGAGGCAAGGAAAGATTCTTCTCCAGACTCTTCAGAGAGAGTAAAGCCCATTGACACCTTGATTTTTAATTTCTAGCCTTCAGAAATGTGAGAGGATATGTTTCTATTGTTTTAAGCCACCAAATGTATAATATGTTGCTATATTAGTCCTAGGAAATTACTGTAGATAGCATTAATCTTTATAATCTCTCTAGAAATAAGTGATTGTTTTTGACTTACTATTTTGGTAGGAAGAGGCAGCTCTAGTAATTTCTGTTTATTTTTCCTACCTTAATAGACCTTACTCCAGAGACCCAATGTGCAGATTCTGCCAGTTGTAAACATATCCATTTTCGTGGGGTGATTGGTGATTCACTGTGCCCATTATAAAATAGATCACAGCCTGAACTCCATTTATTATTTTACCTGACCACAATGGGGTATGGAGTCTTTAAAAATTTAGTCTCAGTTTAGGGCCAATGTCTGGTAATCCCTAAAACTTCTGGTGATTTCCCCTTGCCCAAAACACTGTCATACTAGTAAATTGTTGCATATTATTTTGAAGATGACTGAAAGGATGATTTATAGTATAATCCTTTTGGCAACGATGTAGGGATCTTCCTCAAGGGACCTGCTTCCCATTCATTCAAAATTCTGTGGGCATGCAAATTGGCTTAGATGGAGTTGGTTAATTGGTTAATGCACAGTTTCTTTTGTTTTTAATCTTACAGATTCCATTCATTTCCAAATTTATTTAGATCAGCAACATTTTTTATCCCTTTCAGTGAGGTTTTTAAATATATATTTGTAATACAGCTAGGTAATTTTGTAATGCTCTCTATTTCATTCTGGGATCCTTTGTTCTTCTAAGTAATTTTTAAATAATTTGCATAAATTTTAGCTGTTAGCTGAAGTATTGGTGGAAATGGAAATCCCACAGTCATGAAAAGACGTTTGTGTTTTTGTTTGGTTTAAAAAAGCTAATAAAATTCACTAGATTATAATTCATATAAAACAAATTAGACCTATTTTCAGAGTACAGCTCAGTAAGTTTGACAGTCAAACAGAAATATCAATACAAATTATGTATTATCACTCCAAATATAGTTATTGGGAGATTTCTTAAGAGGGAAGAAACTTCCTCTCTGATTTTACTGTTGCTGAACCCAGGTTTCCTCTGATCCCCCAAATACTGCCAGTTGAACACTGAACATTGAACACTGAACATTATTATCACTGAACATTGAAACTAGTGATGGGTGCATAGGTATGATGAAAAATCTTGCTTCTCCCCATGCTTCCAATTAAGATAATTTGAGACTTCAGAGACACATTCACATAGGTTTTAAATCTCTTTCACTCATCTAATTGTTTTTATTTGTTACAAACCATGTGCTAATTATTTGAAGACAACACATTATGTGACGTCTATTATTGTTCTTGTGTTTCCTCTTGTCACTTGTGTTCTCATCTACAGCATAAGATGCTATAAAGGGCAAATGGCATTGAAGAAGTTTCCACTGTTGTAAAATAAAATATGTGGTTTTTTTTCTTTTGAAGTTTGAAAATAAATCATCATTTTTCTTCATGGGGTCAAATATATATTCAGTGTTATATGTATTGTGTATTTCTTCAAATAATTAAGCTAGATGTTCAGGTACCCAAATAATGTTTCGCACCTATGTTGATCACTCAGAATTTCACTAATAGTGTTGAGTTTTTAAATCCAATGATGGTTAAACCACTTTTGGGGAAATATTGTAATTTCTTGAAAATCAAAAGTCCACCTAATCATGAAACATCTTTTTGCCTGTGTGATATCTTATTACATAAGATTCTGTTGTCTCATTGCCATTTCCCAATTTTATGGGGATTCTTAAGGACAAGTGGAATAAATGGGCACATTTACTGTTTGGGTATTTCATAGGAAAAATAATGGAGCTGTCAGGTGTGAGGAACAGCGGAATAAGAGGGAAGCAGTGACTCACTGCATTCAACACTGTCCTGCTGAGCTGGTGAACAATAGATTTTTTTCCGATAACTTTAACATCAAATATTAGGCAGTCAGCAGCCACCTGCTAGATTCTATCTAGACTCTACATGTCATCTAGATGATGTGAGGTGTGAAGAGCGAGTTACCTCTCTTCTGAAGCACTGTTCTAAGTAATTCAGCCAAATCTTAGGGTGTTGAGAAATAGAAAAACCCAGGGGTTATTATATATAGTGACAGGAAAAAAGACTCTTTTGCTGGGCAAAAATGTCATTTAAAATTTTCTTATATGAACGTAAATTGGAAATCTGATCAAATATAGCACTGGTTGCTGAATCATATAAAAACTGGATTACATATGATCTTAGGTAAAAAGAACTGATGTTCAGATCCTTAAATTTTCAGGGACATCAAAACTGCGGGAGATATCAAAATCTCTCTATTCCTTTCTTTTTTTCTCTCTCTCTCTGTCTCTCTCTTGCTGCTTCAATCTGACAAATGCACACACACACGTGCACGCAAACAGAAAAAGTCAAAATAATAGAGAGAAATAAAGGTGTAATAAACAAAATTTATAGGAGCATTGTAAATCAATTTTCATACTGTTATAAAGATACTACCAGAGACTGGGTAATTTATAAAGGAAAGAAGTTTAATTGACTCACCTCTCTGCACGACTAGGGAAACCTCAGGAAACTTAACAATCATGGCGGAAGGAAGAGGAGAAGCAAGTTCCTTCTTCACAAGGTGGCACGAAAGAGGGAGAGAGACAGTGTGAAGGAGGAACTGTCAAACACTTATAAAACCATCAGATCTTGAGAGAACTCACTCACTATCATGAGAACAATATGGGGAAAACTGCTCCCATAATCCAATCACCTCCCACCAGGTCCCTCCTTTGATACATGGGGATTATGAGGATTACAGTTCAAGAGATTTGGGTGGAGACAAAGAGCCAAACCATATTAAGCATACATTAAAAAATAAATTTTATTTTCCCATATGAAATATATGAAAATAACACATATAAAGAGGAATAATGTCAATACAAAATAAAGAGTAAAACTTTTCTGTCAATTATAAAACATCCCATTGATTTTAGTTAATGAAAATAGAGCATGCTAAATTTGAATTACATTTTTCTTTAGTAGTTAGAGGTAAAATTAATATTTCTGATGTGGGTATGGAGCTGGAGTCAGGGAGCAACAAAGGAGGAGTCCAGCAAGTTGACCTGACAGATTCTGTAGGACCAGAATATTACACTGCTAGATGAGCAGCCTGTAACCAGGGACAAGGCATCAAGAGTTGCCATTTCAACTCATGGTGTCAGAAATGGAAAATTCAGTAAAGAGAAGGGAATCCGTTTCCTCAGATTGAATGTCACCAACGGTGCAGTTCAGTGACTTTTCAATCTTCTGTTGTTGATTGCACAAGTCCTGAATAGTACTGACCTTATAATTCAGACTAATCACTCAAAACATTAACAGCTAACATACAGTTGAATTGAAGTATTTTTGCAGGTAATGTATTAATGTATTTTTCACTTGTGTTAACAAGTAATTACAATTTATTCTATTTAAGGGTATTTTAGTTCAGCCCAATTGTATCGTTATATTAGCCCCCCCAAAAGTGATCATTATCTATATCACAAGCGAGTTGTTGATGGAAAAGTTATGAGCTGGTTGACGGAAAAGAGCTGCCCAAGACTGAATTCTGCACAACTGAAAGCAGATTTCCTAAGGTAGTACCTTTATATACAATGTCATGAGACTCTGGACATGGATACAGGCATATATGTGCACAGCTTCAATTTATCTTGTGCTTTCCATTGAATTAATGTATTTCATTAAAATAACATAGTTTTTTAATGTTCCATCACCTAAGCAAATGATATTTCATCATTCAAGTGATATTTATTGACAGACTCCTATGTGCCAGTCACTTTTAAGACAATGGATTATATTACTTCTATTATTGTGATAATGTGTCCCAATAGGATGTTTTCTCATTGATAGCATCATGTGCTCTAAGATATAGCAACTTTGCAAATTTTCATTTGAAAATATTAAAGTATCCCAAGGGAGCTATATTCAATTGAATTATTTTAATGGAATATTTCCAGAGTTGGAATGATGAACAGATACTTCTAAAATATTTGCATCAGGACAATGGGGTTCTAAATCCCCATAACAAATGAAAGTATAACACATGGTTGGAGTCTGCCAATAAGGTATTTACTCTATCTGAGGTATTTGAGTCAATAAATATCAAGATAATAGGTTCATAAATAAAAGATAAATTGCACACATTATAGTAAACTCACTCAGACATATTGAAAGACTGACACTAAAACTAAGAAGAGAGGGAATAAAACAAAACATATTTTTATAGAAAAACAGAAATATGCATGAAGTTGGACTAGTCTAAACATCATTGTCATCTTGGGATGCTCCAAAGATGGTGCTCTTTCTTTTTCTCATAATTTCTTCTTTCTCATTCCATTTGCCAATACTACAAAATGCAAACACACACATGCACAGTAAACATAATTTAAGTGCAACAAATTAATATACTTTCAATGATGTGTTTATTAAAATAAATTTTACACCTCACATAAGTTGATCACAAATCAGTAATTTAATGACAGTACAATATCAAAACTAAGCTTTTTAAAAATCTGTGAAACATGTCAAATGGTTTCAATGACTCTCAACAAGACTTGTAGAAGACCTATTTTTTCTTCCAGATACTTAACGATAATGTTGACATTTTACAATAGAAAAATGAATTACTTATATGAAGAATTATAAAGGCAGACTTAGGAAGACCATCTGGAAGAGACCACTATGTTGAGCTACCAGATATTTCTCAGTAGAATCCACAGGACCAGTATCTTCTACAGCAAGATAGGCAGCAGCAGCCATATCGATAGCCGCCATAACCACAACCATAGCCGTATAGCCCAGGCCTCCATAGCCACAGCCATAACCACAGCCACAGCCATAGCACAGCCCAGGCCTCCGTAGCCATGGCCGTAACCACAGCCACAGCCATAGCACAGCCCAGGCCTCCGTAGCCATAACCCAGACCACCATAGTAGCTGCCGTAGTAGCACATCGTTTCAGGAGTGAAGGATTTGGTTGAGGAGCAAGGAATCAGTTTCTTCAGTTTGAATATCCCTCTATCTGCCCAGATCAGTCCTTTCATATACACCCTCAGTGGTGGGTGGAACCATCGCAGGACCTGTTGATCACATATTTTCTATTAATTTATATTAGAACAGCTCATAAATATTTGTTTTATTAAACAACGTTAGGCCTTTATAAACAAGATAACTTTGCTATTGTGTCAGCTTTCTCATGATCAAATCATATGCCTTTAATGTGTTTTTCTTTTTCTTATTTTAAAGCCCTTACTCACTCTTTGTTTAGCTTAAAATATTTTGACATCTTTGCGTCTAATTTAATCATTAAATGGGTTGTAAAAGGTTGATTTTTAAAAATTTTTATTATTACTTGTGCATACATTATGTGAGAATCTTTTACAAGGAAAAACAACTTTCATTAACAATAGAGTTTATTTAGCAGAGTCAGGTAAGTTTTTTCTTGTTCATTATTTACTTTAATAGAAAAATTTTATTCAGACATAAAAGCATATAGAATTGTATTTTGAAGCTTTATAAACACATCCCTGGAACTTAATAATAATCAATATTCTGCCATCAGTTCTTTCTCTCCCTGTACATTTTTTGTAGTTACTTTTATTTCCTCTGAATATTTTAAAACAAATCTCAAGTAAGACATTTTTATTGCTAATACTTCAGGGTATATTTCTATGACAACAGAAGTTTAAAAATATATATAGAGAGAGCCACAATACCATTGTTACACCAATGACATTACAAAATTATTTGACATCTTCTATAAATTAACTCATTGACTGCTTCCCAAATATATTTTCGTAGTCATTTTTTTTACACTAGGATACATATTCATTACATTTAGGCGTGTCTTCAACTCTTTTTAGAGATGTGATAGTTTTTATTCCTTTTTCATGTATTTTATTGTTTCAAATAAACTTTATTATTGTCCTATACAGTTCTTACATTTTGGATGTGGCTGATTTCTTTCTTGTTTTCCCTTTTTGTATCTTCCTCTATCCCTCATACCATCTGCAGATAGATGTAGAAGGTTGATGTGATTCTGGTTATTTTTGCTATTTATTGACAAGAGTGACATTTTGTAGTTGCCCTGTGTACATTCTATGACATAATATTAGGATGTATGTGGTGCCTGGGTGGCCCATTGCTTCACATTCAGTAATGTGAGGGTTGTTAATTGAGTTCATTTTACAATCTCCCCTATAAACTTTTTACTTATGGTTTTTTACACTCAGTAATAGTTACCTAGACCCATTTTTTGCCAGAAGTTAAAAATGCTGATTTTACAATTCTATCATCACTTCTGCATATAGAAGATAGAGATCTAAAAAGAGAAAAAAGTCCGCATCAATGAGTTTATTCAAGAGAGAAAAATAAATACTTGATTTTTTTCATTTATCAATTTCCAGAATGAGTGTATACTTTAGCAGTCATGAAAATAATATGCTTAAGCATTGTTATGCACTCATAGACTTTTTTCTCTTTTGAGATGATCTCTCTCTGTCGCTCAGGCTGGAGTGCACAGAGTGCAGTGATGTGATCTTAGATGAATGCAGCCTCCACCTCTCACATTCAAGCGATTCTCGTATCTCAGCCTCCTAAGTAGTTGGGATTACAGAAGTACACCAACACACCCGGCTAATTTTTGTATTTTTAGCAGAGACAGGGTTTCACCATGTTGGCTAGGCTGGTCTCAAGCTCCCGACCTAAGGTGATCTTCCTGCATAAGCCTTTCAGAGTGCTGGGTTTACAGATGTGAGCCACCACTCCCGGCCTCATAGACATTTTAATAAAATCGCCCTAAATATTTCAGTGCACAATGCATTATTGTAAACTGTAGTCACTATGTCATATCTACGAAATCACTGCCAAGTCCAATATCAACAACCTTTACCCCTATGTTTTCTTCTAATCCTTTTACAGTTTCAGGCTTCATGTTTAAGTCTTTAATTCGAGTTTTTTGTTGCATGTTTGATAATAGCCCAATTTTATTCTTTTGCATGTGAATATCCACTTTCCCCAGTGTGTATAATGGTTATCTTTGCCCAGATCAAATAACTGCATGTGTGTGGTTTTATTTCTCTTTATACTGCTCCATTGGTCGATATATCTGTCTTTATGACACTAGCATAGTGTTTTCGTTAATTGACATGTATCCATCAATTGTGGTTATTTCTCCCTTTGATGCCAAGTTGTCCTATCATGGGCTGATAGAAACCTTTTTGACTTGGTCTAAGTATGTTTTGACAAGACTTTAGTAGTATCTTCTACAAATTCTTTGATTCTTATATGAGAAGATTTTCCAGACTCATCTTTTATTTTTCCCACCCTTGATTAGGAAACGTTTTTTTTTTCTTTAAAGAACCGCTGATATTTGGGGAAAACTCTCTGGACACTGGTGGTGTTCACTGTTGTCACATTGTGATTGCTTATATGCTGTTTCAGTGGAGAAAGCCAAAAAAGTCTCTGTTTTTTAAAAAAAGATAAAAAATGATGAGTTCAAACTAAACATTTCAGTTCAAATTGAAAATTATAGAGCATTGATTTAAGCTTTTTGATTTTGGAAATGGACAATTTTTTTTAAAGTTTCTATTTATATCCAGTTTGCTAACTTCCCATTGATCAAAACAAATAACATATATAGCTGAGTCCATAGTACAGGGATAAGTTGACTGTCCCTCCTAAGTTGGGAGGACTGAGAAGGGGACCATGAATTTAATTGTACATGTATGTGCAACATCACTGTGGTATAAATATTGATTAACATTATAAATTATGTAATATAATTACCAATATAATATATTGGATAATTTATTAATAATATATATTGATGGCAAAACTGGATACTTATGGAAGCTAGGTTTGTTTGAACATTCTATCACAACTTCACTGTGTAAGTATGATATATCTTATTTAGAATATTTCTTTTGTATTTAGACAATAGATGACAGCATACATGATTATGTGCAAGGAAATAAACTTGAAATTCAGGGATCTCACTGAAGGGCTCTGTGTTCTTCCATGCCCAGAGATAATTGTTAATGAGAAATTGCAGTAACTATGGCATTAAACGGCTAGGGAAACGGGATCTCACCATCATGGAGGAATGTGTGGGTCTAACTGCAGTGCTGGCTGAGAGTGAGGAATATCTAAAACGGTGAGATAGTATCCCTCTCTGCTCGTAGAATCACATGCTTGATAAATTACCCTTGCATTAATCCTTGCTCTTACAGGAAAAATAAACCCAAACGTTGTTTTGACAATACTCATTCTCTGTTAGAATTTCCTTCCAAATGATCTGAAACCTCTCACTTCTTGCTCCTGCCATGATTAGTTTGTGTACTTTTTGTACTCAGAATCTTTTCTTATGAGTCTCCGTCTTTTCATTGCGTCTTTTTTTTTTTTTTTTTTTTTTTTTTTTTTTTTTTTTTTTTTTTAAATATTTTTGGTGGTGCGCCCCCCGGGGGTTGGCGGGGGATATACAAACACCCCACAAAAAAATGCCCCGGGG
>CAUYQU010100192.1:0-23225 GCA_963574635.1 Cheracebus regulus
AAGGTTTTAGCTCAGTACCGCACAGTGACCAGCGAGTGTCACAGGTCGGAAGAGGAACTCCTGGCCATCTTTAACAAGAAAGTCAGCAAGAACCCCAACTTTAAGTTATTAAAAGACAAAGTCAAGCTTTTGAAATGAACATTTCTGTATTTAAAAATGGATTCCATTCTACTAACTTCTTGCTTTCACTGCTGTTTATAAAATGTGTAATGAATTCCAACAACTCAAATTTTGCTTTCTGAAGCTGTATTTAAAGTTAAGAAAAAATATATTTTTGGTATAACTTTTATGAAAAATATAAAATATATTCTTGTCCAAACTTCTAAATTTGTTGTGGCAAAAGTTATTTAACTTTACAAAATATTTTTGTGTGAAAATTTTTTTTCAATGTAGTATAGCAACAAATCAAAAAGTAATTCCTCTTTTGATCAGACTAAAAAGTATTCATTTTAACCACATCATTTATACACTTTTTTGTTGTTTTTTGTGAAAGGGTCTCTGTCACCCAGGCTGGCGTGCAGTGGTGCCGTCTCAGCTCACTGCAACCTCCACCACCCAGGTTCAAGCAATTCTCCTGCCTCAGTCTCCTGAGTAGCTGGGATTGCAGATGCCCCCCCACCACATCTGGCTAATTTTTGTATTTTTAGTAGAGACAGGGTTTCACCATGTTGGCCAGGCTGGTCCCTAACTGACCTCAAGTGATCCGTCTGCCTCAGCCTGCAAAAGTTCTGGGATTACAGGCATGAGCCACTGTGCCCAGCCATTTCTATACCTATTTTGTTTTATTTATTTATTTTTGAGACACCGTTTCATTGTTGTTGCCCAGGCTAGAGTGCAATGGTGTGATCTTGGCTCATCGCAACCTCTGCCTCCCAAGTTCAAGCGATTCTGCCTCAGCCTCCCAGGTAGCTGGGATTACAGGCATGGGCTACCACACCTGGCTAATTTTGCATTTTTAGTAGAGATGGGGTTTCTCTATGTTGGTCAGGCTGGTCTCAAACTCCCAACCTCAGGTGATCCACCCACCTCGGCCTCCCAAAATGTTGGGATTACAGGTGTGAGCCACCACGCCCAGCTTTCTACACATTTTTGATTAAAGATGTTTTGTGTGTTTGTTTTTTGTGATGTTAGAATGTGTATGTGAGCTGCGGTATCTAGTCCGGGAATGGTCATGACGAGTCTTTTGTATGTGCTAATACTTCTGTAGCTAGAAGTTTGGTGCTGTAAAGGAGGCTTCTCTGTAACAGGTTCATCCACACTGGCTCCGTCTACCTTCAGCCAGAGATGAATTTGTCAGTGGCTGGATTCAGGAGCGTGGCCTGTGACTGGGAGCCAGAGGTGCAGGGAAACAGCTCATCGCAGACTGAGTTCGTTGTGCAGCTGTGTGGCTGCTCCAGTGCTCTGACTGGACTGAATGCTTTCAGAAACTGAAGTCCTGGTTGACTGTGCTGGAGGACAGCCTTTTTGCCACCTCACTGATGGTTCAGTAGGTTTTGCCCACAAGACCCTTAAAAGCTGGTGCTCTGGTAAAGATCGCCCCTTAGCCAATTTCACTAATATCTCATCAATCCCCCACAAAAGCAAGTCTGGGACATGGAACAAGTGGTTTAAAGGGTCAGGAGGGAGAGGAGGGGTGAGGCCCTGTCTGAGCCTCTTAGTGCCCAGAAGCCCGTGGAGCAGCTTCTCTCTGGGACTTGCCAGCCGAGCCAAGCAGCATCTTGAGTTCAGTGCTTATTAGGGGTGTGCCATGTGTAAGTGTAGTGATGGAATTGAGTGGCACTGTCAGAATGAGTAGGACACAGGCTTCAGAGTCAGGCCAGAGTCAGGTCCTGGCTTTGTCCCTTACTGGCTAACCTCTGAACCTCACTTTTCTCAGCTGGACAATGGGGACTGTAAAGGTCGTGAGTGAATGAACTAATTCATGTAAAGGACACAGCACGGTTCCTTAAACCCAGTAGATACTCTCAGTGGGTGCTGTCACTACTCTTACTGTTACCAGTAACAATTTTTGGACCATGAGAAGCTTTAGATGTTCTGGAAAGCAAAAGAAAACTGAGAAAGTGAAACAACCAAGACCACGTACCTAATTAGGGACAAAAGCAGAACAGAGCTGTGACTCCCAAGTCCAGTCCAGAAGTCTTCCTATGCCAGCGCTCCAGGGAGCAGAGAGGTGCGCTCCGCTGTCCTCACCCGGGAACAGGGGAGACGCAGCGCCACCCCATGAGTCACATGATGCTCCACAGGACCATGGTATGTCACCGTTTGTGATTGTATTTCTTTTCACTCTGCTGATAAAGATATACCTGAGACAGGGTAATTTATAAAGAAAAAGAAGGCTGGGCATGGGGGCTCACACCTGTGATCCTAGCGCTTTGGAAGGCCGAAGTGGGTGGATTACCTGACACCAAGAGTTTGAGACCAGCCTGACCAACATGGAGAAACCCCATATCTACTAAAAGTACAAAATTAGCTAGGCATGGTGGCGGGTGCCTGTAATCCCAGCTACTCGGGAGGCTGAGGTAGAATTGTTTGAACCCAGCAGGTGGAGATCGCGGTGAGCCGAGATCGTGCCACTGCACTCCAGCCTGGGCGACAAGAGTGAAACTTAAAAAAAAGAAGTTTAATGGAATTATAGTTACAGTTCCATGTGGCTACAGGGGGCCTCACAATCATGGTAGAAGGCAAAAGGCATGTCTTCCATAGAGGCAGATAAGAGATGAGAGAATTTGTGCAGGAAAAATTGCTTTTTATAAAACTATCAGATCTTGTGAGACTTATTCACTATCACAAGAACAACATAGGACTATCCCCATGATTCAGTGACCTCCCACTGGGCCCCTCCCACAACACATGGGAATTGTGGGAGCTATAATTCAAGATGAGATTTGGGTAGGGACACAGCCAAACCATATCAGTGATCTTTATTTTTCAGTCAAAACTGTCAGTTACCATGATACATTTAAGGCAAAGTTTGGCAAATATGACACAGTTAAAAGGTGCCCTTAGTGCTGCAGTCTTCATTTCTGTCATTCTTGCCATTCATCACCCCAGGTTCTCACGTTAGAATTCTGGGGCTGGCTGTGCTGCTCAGGAATTCCAGCAGAGCATTGAACCCACGGAGGCTGGAGGTGACCTTAGCTCTCTAAATTCTACAAGGACAAAGAAGCAAAGCTAATGAATGCTGGTGACTCTGATGGTCTGTGTCATGGAAGGGTCTGCAGTCAGTGGCAGGAAGGACTAGCTGTATGTGCAGTTGCCCCAGGGGTCTGTCTGCAATCATGGTCCAGGGGTCATTCCCAATGTCCTTGCAGAGACCACCCTTTTCAGTTTTGGCAGCTGCCTGCCTGACTTGGATTCAAAACACATATGGTATTGAAGTTCCCAGGGACTTTAGAAAGTGATCTAATGATATTCCTGTAAGGCTTTTTAGCTTCATTTTGTCGAAGTTGGGTATAAAGTTGAATTCTACCATGTTCTGCCTGTTCTCAGGCTCGTCTGATGAGCCTGACACTTGGGCATCTCCAGCCTTGCCAGGCATGCATTTCGACATACTGTGGTTGTCCTTCCTTGATGTCCTATTTTCTGGGGATTCCTCGTGTTTGTCAACTGTGTGTACCAGCCGTTTCCTGTGATGCTGCTTAACAAGCAGGAATTGGGAGAAGAGGGACTCTGTCAACCACCAAAAACTTAAAATGTCGGACTGTTGGATGCCCTTAATTTGGGAAACAGTAGGTGCTTAGCACGCCAGTGAGGAAACAGGCTCAGAACAACGAGTGGGAAGCCAGGAAGTGAACCAAGGTTGCCCTTCCTTCTGCACCTGGATGAGGCAGCTAGACCAAGACTGATGCAGAAGAAATCAAAAGAACACACATGAGGCTGGGAGCAGTGGTTCACACCCGTCATCCCAGCACTTTGGGAGGCCGAGGCAGTTGGATCACTTGAGGTCAAGAGTTTGAGACCAGCCTGGCCAACATGGTGAAACCCCATCTCTACTAAAAATACAAAAATTAGGACCAGGCGCAGTGGCTCATGCCTGTAATCCCAGCACTTTGGGAGTCCGAAGAGGGTGGATCACCTGAGGTTGGGAGTTCAACATGGGGAAACCCCCTCTCTACAAAAAAAAAAAAAAAAAAAAAAAAATACAAAATTAGCCAGGCATAGTGGCACATGCCTGTAATTGCAGCTACTCAGGAGGCTGAGGCAGAAGGATCACTTGAACCCAGGAAGCGGAGGTTGAGATGAGCTGAAATCACGCTGCTGCACTCCAGCCTGGGCAACAAGAGCGAAACTCCATCTCTTAAAAAAAAATAAAAGAAAAAAAAAATAACCAGGCATTGTGGTGTGCGCCTGTAATCCCAGCTATTCGGTAGGCTGAGGCAAGAGAATCACTTGAGCCCGGGAGGTGGAGGCTGCAGTAAGCGAGATCATGCCACTGCACTCAGCCTAGGCAACAGAGTGAGACTATCTCAATAAAAGGAGAAAAAAAACAACAACACACAAATGGGTTGATGGCAGAGGGGGATTTATATGCAGAAAGCTAAAGAACTGCAAACTCACTCAAGTGTTCCCTTGGTGAAGTAAGATGACCCCACTTCTCTGAGGAACTAAGGCTTTTTCAGAATCCCATTTCTAGTCCTCTGTTTAAACCCACCTCAGGGTGGTTAAGAGAACAATGAAAGAATAAAAGTCAAGATTAATCATCAGCATTTTTACAGGTCTGCAGATTTTTGTGAATATCTATGAAAAGCTCTCATATTATCCTTCTAAGCATCTAAATTTCTTTCAAAGTTAACACTTGAGCTGACCAGGTCCTCTTAAACAGAGGCAGGAGAATCATTTGAGCCCAGGAGTTCAAGAGCAACCTGGGCAACAGCGAGACATCTCTACAAAAAAATAAAAAGTAAAAACATTAGCCAGGTGGGGTGGCGCATGCCTGTAAGCACCTGTAGTCCCAGCTACTCCAGAGGCTGAGGTGGGAGGACTGTTTGAACCCAGGAGTTGGAGGCTGCAGTGAGCTACAATCATGCCACTGCATGCCAGCCTGAAGGACAGAGTGAGGCCTTGTCTCAAAAGATAAAAATGAAGGCTGGGCTCGGTGGCTCATGCCTCTAATCCCACCACTTTGGGAGGCTGAGGCAGGAGGATCACTTGAGTTCAGGAATTCAAGGCAGGCTTGGTCAACGTGGTGAAACCCATCTCTACTAAAATTACAAAAACTAGCTGGGTGTGGTGACATGCACCTACAATCCCAGCTACTTAGGAGGCTGAGGCCCGAGAATTGCTTGAATCTGGGAGGCAGAGGTTGCAGTGAGCAGAGATGCTGCCACTGCACTCCAGCCTGGGTGACAGAGTGAGACTATGTCAAAAGAAGAAAAGAAAAAGAAAAGAAAAGGGAGGGAGGGAGGGAGGGAAGGAAGGAGAAAGAGAGAGAGAAAAGAAAGAACAGGAAAGGAAAGAAAAGAAGAAAAGAAAAGAGAAAGACGTGTAGAACTGTTTCAGGGTGGCTCAGTTTCTAATGAAATCGACGACGTCTTCTCTGCATCTCCTGGAACGTACACTTTCTCATTGCTGTGAGTATATGCCCACAGGTGGCATGACTAAGTCATAGAGTACATTTCAGCTTTAACAGATGTGGCCAGTTTTGAGAGTGCTTTTAGCAGTTTACACTGCCACCCTCGGCATTTGAGGGTATATGCATTTATTTTGTCCTAAAATGCACCAAAATTTAGTATTACTCAAATTTCCATCTCTGTGTTTATCTTTTCAAAATAGCTGTTATTCAATGCTGCCAAGCAAAGTCACTGGTTATCACTAGCTTATAAAACTGTGGAAAATGGTGACTCCGTTTTCCCAGATTTCAGTCTTGGATCACGTTAAAAATAAAACGAAATAGCAATTTCTTCCAGCTTAAAGAATGATATCTGCCTTCCACTGTCCTTTTCACATTTAAGAAACTCAAGATCTCGCTCTCAGCTCACTTATCATTAGCTTTAACAGCTTCTTTAATTTGGGGTTGGATCCTGCTTCTAAGTGCCTGTAAGAACACAGACGACTTCTGAGAAAAAGAAAAATGGTATGTACCCACGAAAAGAGAAGTTTCTTTGTTTTCTTTTGAGTGCAAATGCTACTTTTGTTTCTTGTTGTTGTTATGCGATCTAGGGAAGCTTTAATTTATTCCCTTTGATACAAGTGATTAAACTGTCCCTTTGGTAGTTTAAATTGTAATTGCCGAGTAAATGCATATGTTTGTCAGAGTTTAAAGGTCAGACATCGCTCAGTAGGTCAGGCCTTTGTTTGGCCACAGAGCGGGTATTGTGAGCTGCTGAAATACTACCTTTGCTCGTTTCCTCCCTTCCTGGTGACCCCCAAGCTGACTTCTGTCCATTGTAGATCAAAGGTAGGTAAACATTCGGTTCCACTGAGCAGTTGCTAACAGCATGGCTTTGGGGATTTGGCCCATTAAGTTGAATCAGGATACTATAGTAGTCATGTCATAGGATAGCCCCACTCCGACGGATTTTATACTGAATAGGGAGGTATTATACAGCTGAACTTGAAATGGCAGTCTCTCTTGCAGGTTTCAGAAAAAAAGTTAAGGTGATAGAATGTCTCAGTTTTAGTGTCCCTGTGTAAAATCTCTTCGGCCTTTTGGCATTTGAGGCCACGAGATTCTAATTTAGATGCTAGGAGGGCTGGCATAAACTTTTATGGCAATTGGCTATTTTTTGCTTAATTTAACCAGATTTCATGAAGTTTCACCTGGCACTCTACTGTGTGAATGAGCTTGAGAGTTGTGGGGCTATAGGGAGAGGCAGTAATTGCAAAACAATTCTAATGACCGCAGCTACTGTATCATCTTTTTTTTTTGAGACAGAGTCCCACTGTCGCCCAGGCTGGAGTGCGGTTGCACAATCTCAGCTCACTGCAACCTCTAACTCCCAGGTTCAAGCGATTCTTGTGACTCAGCCTCCTGAGTAGCTGGAACTACAAGGGCACACCACCACACCTGGCTAATTTTTGTATTTTTTGTAGGGACTGGGTGTCACCATATTGGCCAGGCTGGCCTTGAACTCCTGACCTCAGGTGATCTGCCTGCCTGTGCCTCCCAAACTGCTGGGATTACGGGCGTGAGCCATCGCCCGGCTTAGCTACTGTATCTCGAGGGCTCCTTGTGCCAGGTGCTGTGTCGGTTCCTGAAAGTCAGGTCTGCTTTCTGCCCCATCACAGCACCCAGCTGGGATTCCAGATGTGCTTGTCCTTCCCCTCACAGCTGGGCACTCTGCTTACCATTGCCAATCTTGAAAGGTTGACATTTTCTCTCCTTTGTCTTTTTTAACTTGAGGGTCAGCAAGTATCCTCAGGAGTTGTGATGGTGGTGTTAGGGTGATGCCCAAAGGGAGATTACAGCATCCAACTGACTCACCCCTGTGTGGGGATTCATCCTCCAGGGACAACCTTATAACACTTAGACTTTTTTAAGGTTGTCAGGGGGATTTCCTCATATACTCTGTTCAAACGTGAGCTTGCACATTGATGTTAGTGATTTTAATTTTTAATTTTTATTTTTTAAGTTCTGGGGTACATATGTAGGATGTGCACGTTTGTTACATAGGTAAACATGTGCCATGTGGTTTGCTGCACAGATCATCCCATCACCTAACTATGAAGCCCAGCATGCATTAACTCTTTTCCCTAATGTTTTCCCCGCCCACTGCCCCTGGATAGGACCCAGTTTGTGTTGTTCCCCTCCCTGTGTCTGTGTGTTCTCACTGTTCAGCTCCCACTTATACATGAGAACATGTGGTGTTTGGTTTTCTGTTCCTGCATTAGTTTGCTGAGCATAATGGCTTCTAGCTTCAACCATGTCCCTGTAAAGGACATTATCTCATTCCTTTCAATGGCTGCATAGTATTCCATTGTGTATATGTACCACATTTTCTTTAAACAGTCTATCATTGATGGGCATTTGGGTTGATTCCATGCCTTTGCCATTTTGAATAGTGCTGCAATGAACATATGTGTCCATGTATCTTTATATTAGAATGATTTATATTCCTTTGGGTATATACCCAAAAATGGGATTGCTGGGTCAATTTCATTTTTAATGTAAAAAGGTGTGATTTTCCTTTTTACATTAAAAACATTTATTTCATTCCTTTCTCGTTTCTGAGAAATCACACCTGGATGTGATTTTCACTACTTCTTGATGAGCAGGTGTTGAGTCTCTCACGGGGACGACGTGCGGATTCTTACTGACATAATACTGACATACGCCTTCAGTTGGTATAAATCTGATTGGACTTCCGTCCTGTTGTTGGGCATGTCCTAGGCCATGTGATCAGAAAGCCTTTATCATGGTTTTATGGATGATAACATCAGGCACAGCCATCATTAAAAAATACAGGGTTTCTTCTGAAAGAGAAAAAAATGAGTCTGCTTTATTTGATCATCTGCAAACCAGTAACAGACCAAGTTCTAGGCACTGAACAATCAGCCAGTGACAAGACTGACAAGGCTGCAGCATTCGCCTGGGAAGGGCAGTTGGCTAGGACCCACCTCCATTCTCCAGGCTTTGCCAGCCTGGTAGTGGCTCTCAACCTGAACGGCAGCAATTTAATAAAAGAAATTGTCCTCCCACAGAACTTGAACCCAAATGTTGCCCCCAGATTGGCCACACAGCCAGAAATTTCAGGAGTGCTTGGGGGACACTTACATAGTCAATGGTCCTGCCCACCTGGGCTCTCAATCAAGGCCAGTTCCCTCCTAGCCCTCCCCTCTTCTTTATGGCTTTAGGAACTGTTTTCCCTGCTCCTAATATTTTGGTTGAGACCAGCATCTCTCTTCTCTGTTCTTCTTCCCAACATCTTATTTCAGAAAACAACACACTGCCTGTCCTTAGAGGCTCACTCGCAGCCTTTTTCTGCCGGTGCAGCAGACAGTTGTTGCGTGCACACTGACTTCTGTGAGAATTCCCTCCATCTCACTGCTTCAATAGAATGCATCCGGAGAAACCCCCAGGCAAAGTGATGCAGGTGCTGAGAGTCAGAAGTAGGGCTGGCAGGCACGGAAGTGGTGAGTTCCACAGGGATGATGGCAGGTACACCATCTGTGACAGATGCTAGTGTCCTCAAAGCTGCATCATGAGCTGCCCTGGGCTTCACACTCACTCGGGCTTGATGGAAATCCTATTTTTCTTTCAATCTTATGAAACAGTTCAGAGAAATTCTAGTAAGTTTTTTCCAAAAAAACCTGTACATGTATTTTATGATAACAATTACTACTGTCATCATTATTATTATAGATAGAGACAGGGTCTTGTTATATTGCCCAGGTGGTGTTCAACTCCTGGGCTCCATGCAAT
The DNA here is from genome assembly GCA_963574635.1 of Cheracebus regulus. NCBI lineage: Eukaryota > Metazoa > Chordata > Mammalia > Primates > Pitheciidae > Cheracebus > Cheracebus regulus. The sequence continues at coordinate 9,362 of CAUYQU010100192.1, forward strand.
CCTCCCACCTCAGCCTCCTGAAGTGTTGGTATTATGGGCATGAGCCACTGTGCATGGCCCATTATTACTGTTGTCATTACTGTTATTATTTTGCTTAGGCTGTGTATTAGTCAGAGTTCTCTAGAGGGACAGAACTAATAGAATACACACACATACACACACAGAATACATATAAACGGGCGTTTATTAAGTATTAACTCACACGATCACAAGGTCCCACAATAGGCTATCTGCAAGCCGAGGAGCAAGGAGAGCCAGTCCGAGTCCCAGAACTAAATAACTTGAAGTCCGATGTTCCAGGGCAGGAGGCATTTGGCACAGGAGAAAGATGTAGGCTGGGAGGCTAGGCCAGTCTAGCCTTTCCACGTTTTTCTGCCTGCTTTATATTCTAGCTGCACTGGCAGCTGATTAGACAGTGCCCACCCAGACTGAGGGTGGGTCTGCCTTTCCCAGCCAACTGACTCAAATGTTAATCTCCTTTGGCAACACCCTCACAGACACACTGAGGATCAATACTTTGCATCCTTCAATCCAATCAAGTTGACAGTATTAACTGTGACTGGCTGGTTAAAGTTAGTTTCAGTTGGGGTAGAAACTCTCACAGTACAGCTAGTTTGAGTAATGAACGGGTGAGGAATAGCTAGGCTCACCTGAAGATGGTTCAAGTGGTGTTTACCATGCAGTACATCCCCTGAGTGATACACACTAACATCGACTGAACACTTTCCAGGATATATGCTTCTCCACTTAGACTCTACGGGGCAAGCCCATTCAAACTCTCTTCATCACAGGGTATGAGAAGTGAAAAACAAAACACAAGAATAAACCAAAACATATGTTGAACATGATCAAACTTAAAAGGCAAACAAACTAGAAAAAAAGTAGACTTGCCACACAGCTGACGTTCAAAGACAGCCTTGATCAAAATACGCAAACATGAAAATTCCAAAAGGAAAAAGATATATACATAGTCGATCAACATAAAACAATCTGTTGCAAAGAAAAGCAAATAAAAATGGCAGGACCCCTGGCCAACAATGATCAATTGGGAGAAAATCAGAATGATAAAGCCCACTGTCGGTGCAAACATTGAAGATAGCCTCTCCTGCCCTCTGCTGGTGAGAATTTAAACTACAGTAGTATGGTAAGTCCTTTCTGGAGCTTGTTTGAAAATATCAATGCAGTTTTTAAAATGTTCATACCTTTTGACTTAGTGATTCCACTGCTATAGCTTTTATCAGTGGAATAATTGCAGCTATGTAGAAGGAGGCACACATTTCACTGTGTTTTTATACAATAAATGGAAGAACTTTTTAAAACTAGCTTTCTTCTTGGAATGAAGAACAGTATCCCAAATTATAGATATTAACATTTACTGAGCACTTTCCATATGCCAGGTGCTTTTCTAAGAGCTTTCCCTGTATTCTCATTCCTGGAGGTGCTCACAGAATACCTGGGGACCAAGGGTCAGTGACACAGCACGATGAGAGAGCAGGGTAGTATTGCTCTGGCCTCAGAGTTGCAAGTAACAAAAAATTCAAAATTAATTTGGAAAAAAAGGGAAAACTTAACAATCTGTAAAGTCTCAGCAATGGATAATAACAGCTAAGACTTATTGAGAGTTTTCTATGGGCTGCTCTAAGGAATTTGCATGTATTAATACTATTAATTTTTACCCAATCCTGTGAGGTGGGTATTATTCTTAACCCCATTTTGCAACTGAGGAAACTAAGGCAAAGAATGGATAAAACGCTCGCTGAAGGTTGAATGAGCCAGTAATGACAGAAGCGGCAATGCCAGCCAGGCAGGCAGCTAGCTCCAGAGCGCAGTGCCTTAATAGGGTTAACTAAGGGTTGGCTAGATCTGGGAGGTGGCACAGTGCCACCAAGACTTCTTAGCTTGCCTCTCAGCGCTTCCTTCCCACATGGGCTCCCCTGTTCCCAGAATAGCAGCCCCAAGCCCAAACCGGCCTCACAGCTCACTGTGTCAAAGCAACCGTGAACATCTTCCCAGCCTAAGACCTGGAGAATGCGAGGTCTGTTTTGGGTCTTGTGCTCTCCCCTAAGACAGGGTCAGTCTCTGGGAACCGAGCAGAGCCACTATAGAAAGCAACAGTGGTTTCTCAGAGGAAGGGTGGTAGGCAGACACACGTATGTCAGTATTGAAGAACAGTTAGCTGTGCTCAAGGACCAAAGTAAGCATGGGAAGGAGTTCCTGCTGTGTGTTTGGTGTTTGCAAGGCACTGAGGGATACTAAGACATGGTTGTTTTCCCCAATCCACTGGGGGAAACACAGGCAAAAGGAAAATACCTGTAAAGCTTGGTGATTTTTCTTTTTTTCTGAGACAGAGTCTTGCTCTGTTGCCCAGGCTAGAGTGCAATGGCATGATCTCCGCTCACCACAACCTCTGTCTCCTGGGTTCAAGCAATTCTCCTGCCTCAGCCTCCAGAGTAGCTGGGATTACAGGTGCATGCCACCATGCCTGGCTAATTTTTTGTGTTTTTAGTAGAGATGGGGTTTCACCATGTTGGGTAGGCTCTCTTGAACTCTTGACCTCATGATCCACCCACCTCAGTCTCCCAAAGTGCTGGGAATACAGGTGTAAGCCATCACATCTGGCCAAGCTTGGTAATTCTTGGAAGAGAGACATGAACCCAGGGACAAGGGAATACTGATCAAGGGGTGAACAGCTGCCAGATCTTGAAGGCCTGGCAAGCCAAATTAAGGAGCAGTGACTCGTAACTACCACTGTTTGAAGGCAAACTATATATGCCAGGCACTAAGCTAAACAATCAGTATACATCTGTCTTCACTCCAACACCCAATGTTTCACAGATGAGTAAACTAATACTTAGAACAATAAAATAACTTGCCCAAGGACTCACAGCGATGAAGGCAGAATTCAGCAGTCTAGAAACACCTTGGATTTATCCATGTTGCTAAGGGGAGGCCAGCAAAGGTCACAATGAAATTCATTTGTTCCCCACAAGTAGTCCATGTTGAAAATTTCTTAATTGGTAGCAAATCTGGCATCACATATCTATCTATAAGTAGGGTGCCACAGTACACACATTGAAGGGTATCTTTTCTTTTTTTTGAGATGGAGTTTCACTCTTGTTGCCCAGGTTGGAGTACAATGGGGCGGTCTTGGCTCACTGCAACCTCCACCTCCTGGCTTCTAATAATTCTCCTTCCTCAGCCTCCCAGGGAGCTGCGATTACAGGCACCCACCACCACGTCCAGTTAATTTTTTGTTTGTTTGTATTTTTAGTAGAGATGGGGTTTCACCATGTTAGGCTAGGCTGGTCTCGAACTCCTGATGTCCCACCTGTCTCAGCCTCCCAAAGTGCTGAGGTTATAGGCATGAGCCTCCGAACCCTGCCAAAGGGCTTCTTTAATGGACCTCAGAAATGAAGATATGGTCATTAAGTACTGGAATTTTTCCAACCTGCTTTTAAGTACCACCAATATGGTGTGCAAGTAGTGCCATTTAAAATATCAGAGAAAAAAAACACTGGAAGGATTTCACATCCAACTTAAAAAGGCCCTGAAAGCACAAAAGGAGAAACTTGATCTGAGCTGAACATACCATGTTTGGGAACCTGGGATAGCTGTGATGTCTTGGGAGTATTCAGTTACCAGGGAGACCCTGAACTGACCCTTTTTCGAGGAGACAATCAACAAAAGATTGTATTTGATGGGACAAATTCACTTCCTGTTAACAAGGCTTCTAACCCTGTTCAAGAGAGAGAAGGCAGGGCAAAGACTTCAACTGGTTTTGAAGAAATGAATCCAGTTCTTTAGGAGTCTTGAAAGAACAAGAAGAAAAAAAAAGGAAAAAGGAGGGATTGTTTAGAAAGGCCATATGATCTACCCAGCTGTTAAATCCTGTGCTCTGAAGGGTGAAGGCTGAAAAAATGATAAATCGGTAGAGATGTGGCACTCTTTATTTTATTTTTTTTTCTTTTTGCGACGGACACTTGCTTTGTTGCCCAGGCTGGAGTGCAGTGGCCTGATCTCCGCTCACTGCAACCTCCACCTCCCAGGTTCAAGCGATTCTCCTGCCTCAGCCTCCCGAGTATCTGGGACTACAGGCGTCCACCACCATGACCGGCTAATTTTTGTATTTTTAGTAGAGACGGGGTTTCGCCGTGTTGGCTAGGCTGGTCTCAAACGCTTGACCTCGTGATCTGACCGCCTCGGTCTCTCAAAGTGCTGGGATTATAGGCATGAGCCACCACGCCCGGCCAGCACTCTTTTCTTCTTCTTATTTTTTATTACATTCCTCTTACAAACACTCTAACACATAGAAGATATTAAACAGTGCCTACTAATTCAAATTTTACTTCCTATGTAGCTCTCTGGCTCTCCGCCCCTGCATTCAACTCACCTGAAGTCACTCTCCCTGCTCTCCCACACTCCAGCAGAATAAACGGCCTTTTATTCGCTACTTCCTTAGCTCCATGTACAGTGTGTCTATTGTGGCACTGTATTGAAGCTGCTTCCTCTACCAGATTCTTACGTCTGTCCTCACCATTTTATCACATGCAGTTGCTCAGAAAATGTTGGCTGCATTGATGCTTTCATAATTTATAAATACTGAGTTATCTTGTAGTATACCTCTGCGGTAGTCTTTGGACCAGGAGCTCCTCACGTGCAAGGCCAATGTCTTACTCATAACAGCTCCTAGCAAATAGTACATGCTCAGTAAACGTTTGCCTGGCTAAGCCCACCATTTCTCAGCACAAGACTCAGTGGGAAAGGGTTGGGAGAGTAATATGCGGGATTACTGACGGAGAAAAAGTTGTGAACTCGTTAACACACGGTTTGTGGGCATGAGTAGTATGGAAAACGGCAGTTTGCTGGGAAAATAATTTAGTTCCCTCGTTTCAGACTGAGGATTTTTCACAAGTGGGGAGGGGGAGGAGGAGGCGCACAGGAACCACCACATACAGGTGTTTCTCACTGAAACGCACAACAAATCTAGAGCCAAGTGTAACAAGGAAACGGGGCCCAAGAAGTTAATTTAATGCCCAGGGGCCCCCAAGTGGTTACTGCCAGGCTCTATCTAGCATCCTGTCCAGCAGGCCCTTCTCCTCCTTTCAAGTCGTGCTGGGCGACTCCTGAAAAGCAAAAGTAGGAAACAAACGGGGCTGACAGGGGAGGCCTGGACAGAGGGCACCTCTCCGGCTCTGGCACCCGGGAGCCTGCGAAAGCTTCGGAAACCCAGCGACTCACGGTCACGCATCCCGGCCCGGCACGCACCTAGTGGCAGTGGTAATCCTGATCCTCCGGGGCTTCCGTAGGTCGGAATAAACTTGGAACCTTTCGACTGGGAAAGCTCATTGTTTTAGAATTCAAATCACACTTGCCGGTTTGAAAGTGGAATACACGAGGCCGACTCCACTCTAGCTGCTCGCTAACTAAAACCGCAAAGACAACAGTCTCCAATCCCAACGCCAGGAAGCCCAGCTCCGAGGCCCACTCCGGAAGTGCTGTCGGACGTCACTTCCGTCGCATTTCAGGGCGGTACCAAGATGGACGCTTCGCGGGCCAGGCGGCAGCTCCGGCGGCGATTCCTGCTCCTGCCGGACGCCGAGGCCCAGTTGGACCGCGAGGGTGAGGCCAGGCCGGGTGAGGCGCGCAGCAAGCCGCGCTCAGGTTCTCAGAGGCGAGGCGCCGGAAAACGACCGGCCTCTGGCAGGCCCGGCCCAGTCTGGAGGGACCGACTTTCGGCTTTGCAAGTCGATTATTTAAATGTCAGGAAAGATCCTTAGAATCGCGTAGTGCTGTGCATTTTCATCCCACCTGCGCTTCAGAATTCTGTGGAGAGCTGATTTGACACCTATTTGGAAATATCGATCAAAATTAAAAATACCCACCTCTTCTAAGTTTTAAGAATTTACCAGAAACATGCCTGTACTGCAGTGTACAAAGATGTGCACAGTGTGAATGATTAGAAATAGCTATCTTGCCCGTCAGCAGAAAGCTGGTTAAGTAAATTTGGATATATCTATACATGACACTCCAGACTGTCTTGTATGTACCAGTGGGGATGATTTGCAAAGGGATGTGCAGAACAGTGTATCGTATGCCGCCATTTGGGTACAAAAAGGTAACTTGTGATGTATATTCACCTGTAGATGCATAGCATATGGAAGAATTCAGTAGAAATTGTAAGTGGTGGTTGCTTCTAGGCATTAGATCTGAGGTTAAGGTTGGGAGACAGATATTTCATTTTGGATATTTTTATCCGGAATGTTTAAAAACCATGTCCATTTATTACCTTTTCAAAATAAACATGAATAACATCATGTCCAGGCATGATAATATATGTATTTTGAAGATATTCCAGAATATTATGAACATGGTCCCCAAGGTTTTTGATGGTCATCTAAAGGCCCAGAACATGTATAGACCAGTGATTCACACATGAACATAGAGAGAGGGCATGTCAATCGCCGGAAAACTTTCTAGTAATCACCCATCTGATCATCTGATCCAACCCCCATCCACCCATTCTTTTTTTTTTTTTTTTTTTAAGAGATGGGGTTTCGTCATGTTGGCCAGGATAGTTTTGAACCCGTGACCTCAAGTGATCCATCCGCTTCGGCTTCCCAAAATGCTGGGATTATAGGCGTGAGCCACAGCGCCTGGCTTCATCTCCCCATTCTTTCCTCATCCACCCGTTCTTTTAGATTGGGTTCCAGACGGGAAAGATGACTTGTCCATCACCTATCTAGATAGTGCTGTGCTGAAACTAGAGCTCTGTTGTGCCGTTTCCACTTTTGAGCTATGTTTAAAGTAATTAAAATATTTACTTATAGGCTGCGCCTGGTGTATCACGCCTGTAATCCCAGCACTTTGGGAGGCCGAGGCGGGTGGATCACGAGGTCGGGAGTTCGAGACCAGCCTAGCTAACATGGTGAAACTCCGTCTGTACTAAAAGTACAAAAATTATCCGGGCGTGGTGCCGGGCATCTGTAATTCTAGCAACTTGGGAGGCTGAGGCAGGAGAATTGCTTGAACCCGGGAGTCGGAGGTTTCAGTGAGCAGAGATTGCGCCATTGCACCCCAGCCTGGGTGACAGAGCGAGACTCCTACTCAAAAAAAAAATTAATTATAAAAGTGTTCTTGGAAGATCACAAGTCCATTTCATGGGCTAACATTTGCCTTTGGTGTTTTTCCTAATTAACAAGACTAATTACTTTCCTAGAAGAAATGCGAAACATATTAAAATTCTTACGTTTCCAGGTAGCATTGTTATTTCAGAAAGACTATGAAAGTGTAAATTTGATTTCAGAATATATTTAGTGAAAATAAATTGGCTATATTGACTATATTTTACAGTGGGTTCTTAATTATTTTTTGTAAATATAAACTTATCTAAGGGTTTTACAGAGGATTTGTTATAATGGGAGAGACTCTGGTTCTTAGCTCTAGGAAGTGATTTTATTTGGCTTAAATTAAGTGTAATTTTTCCTCACAAAATTATGGTAACTTAATAAGTTGAAATCTCCCTTATTTGCAGAAACTTCTGCAGCTGTTGAGAAAAAGGAGAAACCTCTTCCAAGACTTAATATCCATTCTGGATTCTGGATTTTGGCATCCATTGTTGTGACCTATTATGCTGACTTCTTTAAAACCCTTAAAGAAAGCTTTCACACTAGCAGGTAAGAAAACATCATTGCTTCATAAATTAAACCTGTGTCTGATTTTTTGTGTTATGTTTTGTCAGTTGAATTCTTCAAACAGTAAGCATCTACTCTCTGCCAGGCCCTGTGTTGGAGGTGCTGGTGATACAAAGATGAATATGAGATGGGGGTCAAAGGGTACATATTTTGTTATAAGATGAATAAGGTCCGGGGATCTAATGTCCATATAGTATAGTGACTGTAATTTATGCTGTACTGTATACTTGAAATTTTCTTGATTTTTTTATTTTTATTTTTTTAATTTTTTTTAAAAAAGATGGGGTTTCACCATGTTGGTCAAGCTGGTCTTGAACTCCCGACCTCAGGTGATTGGCCCACCTTGGCCTCCAAAGTGCTTGGATTACAGGTGTGAGCCACTGCGCCCAGCCTATATACTTGAAATTTTCTAAGAGTAGGTCTCCCCGTGTTGCCCCACCAGTGGTAACTGTGAGGTGATGAGTGTGATAATTAACTTGATTGTGGTAGTCATTTCACAGTGTATATGTATATCAAGTCATTTCACGGGGGCAGTCACCACAGGAAAAGGTCTCTAGGTTTTCACTAGGTTGCAGGTGGGTAACCTAGTGGGTAAGCCTGTCTGTTTCTGGTTCTCAGTATTAGAAAGTGCTTGTCACCACTCGTCAAAGCCATATTCTTCCCACAGCTGCATCAGTATAATGGACATTTAATCTTCATCAGCTTGACTCAGTCATCGCTCTTAGAACTTGGGCTGGGAAAACAGGGATGGATACTTTATTTTTAATTTTGAGACAGGGCCTCGCTCCACTCGTCACCCAGGCTGGAGTGTAGTGGTGTGATCATGGCTTTCTGCAGCCTTGACTTCCCAGGCTCAAGTGATCCTCCCATTTCAGCCTCCCAAGTAGCTAGGACTATAGGTGCACACCTCCATGCCTGGCTAATTTTGTTTATTTTTTGTAGTGACGAGGTCTCTTATGTTGCCTAGGCCGGTCTCAAACTTCTGGGCTGAAGTGATCCTCCCACCTTGGGTTCCCAAAGTACTGGGATTATAGGTGTGAGCCACTGCACCTGGCTGGAGGGGATGGGTGTTTTAACCAACACCAATAGCAGCTGCTCTTTCCTTCATCAGTTACTTTATGGAGCCTGAGATGTGCTTGGCTGTGGGAGCCAAACACACGGAAGGTGCGTTTCTAGCTTTCCAACAGCTCCTTCTAGTCTGCAACAGACAAGTTACCAGGCCTCGTGGTGTGCGCTCTGTAAGTGTAGGCAGAGGGTATTATGGGAGCATCTAGGAGGGGTACCTAGTCCAGGTCAGCCTTGGGACTGAGACCTTTTTGAGGTGTTAGGAGATATGAGAGAACTTCTATATGTGTCCTTATATTGGGTATTTTTAGTAGTTTAAAGAAATGGCAGAATAAGAAACGATCACACATAAGATGTTTGGGAGCAACTGCAGTAGTTAACTGGAGTGCCCAGGACCACACAGCTGCTAAATGGTGAAGCCACAATGCAGACACTGGGACCAGGGCTGTGGGGGTTGGAAAGAAAGTAGAAGTCACGTCTGTCCTCAAAACGGTGTTATCTTAGAGAGAAAAAGGCATGATGCATTCTCAAAGGCTGAGGATTTTGAGTCACATTGTTTTCTTGGGAAGGACTCATTAAAGGGGGTTGGGGGTATTGAGCAGCCATGAAATGAGAGGGCTGCATAAAAGACACTGCCGGCTGAGTTCTGCTTTTTGAAAATGGCTAAAATGGTTCATTCTCTGATGACCTGAGGTAATTTCTTTTTCCCCTGGCTCTAGCCTAAATTTAGAAGCTTCAGGCCCTAAGCTTCTTTATATTGTTCAAAGATAGACAAGCATGTTCGTATTAAAAACAAAACAACACTATGATGCTTTAAAAAATCACAGTTTAAAAAACGCTGCTTGTGTGCATCAAAATCAACTATGGAGTTAAAAGCAGAAAGTAGGCTGGGCGTGGTGGCTCACGCCTGTAGTCCCAGCACTTTGGGAGGCTGAGGTGGGTGGATCACGAGGTCAAGAGATTGAAACCATCCTGGTCAACATGGTGAAACCCCGTCTCTACTAAAAATACAAAAAATTAGCTGGATATGGTGGCACACGCCTGTAGTCCCAGCTACTTGGGAGGCTGAGGCAGGAGAACTGCTTGAACCCAGGAGGCGGAGGTTGCGGTGAGCCGAGATTGCGGCGTTGCACTCCAGCCTGGGTAACAAGAGCGAAACTCCATCTCAAACAAACAAACAAAAAGAAAGTAAAATTAAAATCCCAGATGCTCAGACCGAGAATTGTGGAAACTGGGGACTAGGTAGTTTCTCTTAGAAAGGTGCAAGGTGACTGTGATATAAAGCCAGGGTTGAGGACCACTGACTGATAGTATTATGTTTTGTTCAGGCAGCTTTTTAAATGTTCTTATATCCTTTACCAGCACGTGCTCTTCAACCTTTTATCATCACCCCTAAGAAGTCTTTTGAGACATTTTTTTCCTAATTGTCCCTGTGGAATGTGGAATTTTAATACCACAGATAAACTATATATTCCCTTACATACTGCATGCATATCTGTGGTTTATACATACGATTAGAGCCGGATTTTTTTCTTCGCTTTGGAGAATAATGATTGTGGAATATGGATGAGTGGAATAATAGTGATTGTGATTGATGGTTAGCTGTGAGAAGCACTTTGCTGACCACCTGATTTAATTCTCACAGATATTCTGAGTTAAGTACTGTCAGTATTTCTGAAAGACACAGGAAATTTGCCTAGAGTCACAAAACTAGTCTTGCTCAAGCTGAGATTCAAATCCATACAGACAGATTTCAAAGGTTGTGCTCTTAACCCCTTCCCTATACTGTCTCTCATAACTCTGAATCTCAGAATCGCATCATCATAAAAAGCCTTCCTGGAATCCGGAACCTTGCCATTATTGGCGGTTCACTTTGTGCCTTCGAAACTTAACTGTTGTAGCCCTCTGTTCTCTCTCTCTTCAACATGGACCATCAGGCTTTTCCCCATAGAGAAGCAGATGCTGATGGGGTATTGGGTTGAGTGGGGAGAAAGGGAAAGGGACTTCGGTCCTCAGTCCAGCTGGGGTGGAATGAAAGGTTGTCCAGGTTGCCTCACACTGGCTAAATCAGATCATAGGTGGAATTTGAAGGGAGTAAAAAGGCATTACCATTGAGGATGAGATGGTGGGTAGCAGATTTTCTAAATAGGAAGATTTTATTTAGAAATCTTTTATGAGAGAAAACTGGAATTATTGATCTTCCAAGTTATCTTTCGGTATTCCAAGAAAGTCCACTTAACTTAGAGAAATTAAGTTTCCCACTGATAAACTTCTTTAATACTGTCACACTCAAAACTTCAGAAACAGCCAGAAAGCCACTATCTTCCTTGTATTTTTAGTTTTCGTTTTTTGAGATGGAGTTTTGCTCTTATTTCCCAGGCTAGAGTGCAATGATGTAATCTTGGCTCTCTGCAGCTTCCACCTCCTGGGTTCAAGTGATTCTCCTGCCTCAGCCTCTGGAGTAGCTGGGATTACAGGCATGCGCCACCACACCTGGCTAATTTTGTATTGTTAGTAGAGCCGGGGTTTCTCCATGTTGGTCAGGCTGGTCTCGAACTCCTGACCTCAGGTGATCCACCTGCCTTGGCCTTTCAGAGTGCTGGGATTACAGGTATGAGCAACCGTGCTTGGCCTCTTCCTTGTATTTTTAAAGAAAATGCATTGCCGTGACTTGGTTGGTTGGTTGATGAGAGTGTATATAAATGCATGTATTTCAAGTCTTACTTTTCGTCCTTTCCTGAGTCGTGTGTCTCTTTTTCTCACCCCTGTCTCCCATGGATGAGACTTTCTGAAAACCTGGGTCCCTTTGCACCACTTGATATTCTTCTTAGAAATAGATTTTTCGGCTGGGCGCGGTCGCTCACGCCTGTAATCCCAGCACTTTGCCCGAATATCACCTGATTTCAGGAGTTCGAGACCAGCCTGACCAACATGGAGAAACCCTGTCTCTACTAAAAACACAAAAGTAGCTGGGCGTGGTGGTGGGTGCCTGTAATCCCAGCTACTAGGGAGGCTGAGGCAGGAGAATTGCTTGAGCCCGGGAGGCAGAGGTTGCAGTGAGCCGAGATCATGCCATTGCACTCCAGCCTGGACAACAAGAGCAAAACTTTGTCTCAAACAAAAAAAAATAATAGATTTTTCAGCTGTTAGTAAAAACATTTAAGACATCCGATGATTCATTAAGTGCCGTCAGCCCTCATTGTTTTTATCTCCACAGCTGGTTTCTCTGTGGCAGTGCCTTGTTGCTTGTCAGCTTATCAATTGCATTTTACTGCATAGTATACCTGGAGTGGTATTGTGGAATTGGAGAATATGATGTCAGGTATCCAGCCCTGATTCCCATTACCACTGCCACCTTTATTGCAGCAGGAATTTGGTAAGTTAACTTTGAAATGACTAACAGGAATGAAAAACAATTTTTTTTTTTGATCAGATAGTGATATACTTGGTCCAAACTTCGAAAGAAAAAAATGCACAACAGAAAAATAGTCTCCTGGTCATTCCTGCCCTCTGGTTGCCTTTTCATTAGTATCTCTTTCTCTTTCTATTTGTGGACCTAGTTATTTAAAGCACAAATGGTGACATTCTCTACATAGTCTACATTTTGCTTTTTAAATATTTTTTATTATGACATGTAATACATGTAGACAAGTGGAAAAAACTAAAATGAATTAGTGGATGAATTATCATGAAGTGAGCATTGGTGTAAATGGAGCCAACACACTGGGAACCCCCTTCATTCTCCCTCCCAGTTCCTACACCTTCCCTCCTGCCACAGGTAAATAAATACTGCCTTGACCTTCACGGTAACTCTTGCTTTGCTTCCATGAGGTATTCTATTTTTGCTTCTTCTATGGTTTTGAGCTTTATAGAAATGGATTCATACAGGGTGTGTTCTTTCACACATTGCTGCCTGTGTGCAGCATTATGTGCAGTTCTTTCATATTGTTGCCTGTTACTCATCTTCATTGCTGTTTAGCATTCCATTGTATAATTGAATCCCAGTTTCTCTTTTCCATTGTTTTGTTTTGTTTTTTTTTGAGATGGAGTCTCACTGTGTTGCCAGGCTGGAGTGCAGTGGCTCAGTCTCGGCTCACTGCAACATCCGACTCCCTGGTTCAAGTGATTCTCCTGCCTCAGCCTCCCAAAGTAGCTGGGATTACGGGTACACACCACCACACCCAGCTAATTTTTGTATTTTTAGTAGAGATGGGGTTTCACCATGTTGACCAGGGTGGTCTCGATCTCCTGGCCTTGTCATCTGCCCGCCTCGGCCTCCCAAAGTGCTGGGATTACAGGCACGAGCCACCGTGCCCAGCCCTCTTTTCCATTGTTGATTGTGTTTAGATTTTTTCCAATTTGGGGTTACTATAAAGGATGCTATGAAGAACATTCTTATACATGGTTCTTGTAGCACAGTGCACACATTTCTGTTGGGTGTAGAGATGTGTGTATACATACACACACATACATACACATATACATACATATATGTGTGTGTGTGTGTCTGTGTACCCCAAGGGGTAAAATTGTTGGGTCATAGGATATGCATACCTTTGACTTCAGTAAATCATGCCAAACTGCTTTCCAAAGTGGTTGTTCATCATTTTTTTCCTTTTATTTTTCTATGGATCCTTATAGTTTGTATTCTTCCGTAATGGTACGTATAGATGTGTCTCATTCTTTAAACAGTTGCATAGTTTTCACAACATGGACATATCATGATTTATTTAACCTGTTCTCTGTTGTTGGACTTAGTTATATTTGTACTCAAACAGTACCACAATGACTATCCTTCTTCATAAGTTAATTAAGTACTTAATGAAAAATACAGGGTTTTTTGGGTTTGTTTATTAAAGTAATACTTGTTCATTGAGGAAAAAAATCTATAAATTACAGAAAAACACAAAGGAAGTACATCCTGTGATTCAACCAGAGAGAAAACTGTTTTTCTCATGTATGCAGCTCTTCGTTTTTTTCTCTCTTTATATCAACTGGAGTTTTTTTTTTTTTTTTTTTTTTTTTTTTTTAGACAGGGTCTCAATCTGTCACCGAGGCTAGATTGCGGTGGTGCAATTACAGCTCACCGCACCCTCGACTTCCCAGGC